>CM063186.1:6810000-7117500 GCA_031835075.1 Saguinus oedipus
CTTTTAAACTTTCCTATATTTTTCTAACAATGCTGCTAAGAGAATGTCATCCAGAAAGGTTCAGAGAGACGACAATTGAAAACAGTCTTTTTTATTACCCAAACATGTCTTGTTTTTCGGTATCGTTCAAAATTATCTCACTGGTGAAATAAGCTAATATTTGCATTTTAGCTGACACATTTAAAACAAATGTTACTACAAGTAGAGAGTAGAAGAGGAATGGTAGAGGCATTTTAGAGCACATCAAGAAAAGATTATGAATATTTTATATCTTTCACAAGAAAAGCTAACACTGGCAATATTACATGTCTAAGGCAGACACTTTTTTGTTGAACTTAAAATGATACAAGTGGTTACTTTAAAAAGTAATTGATAACTTTTTCTATTATTAATATTTAGTTTAAACTATTTTAAGCACCATTAACACTAGTTGATGGTAGAAAGATGGTGCAATATATACTATAGGTAAACTTAAAGATAACACTGCTTAAGAATTAGCAATAGAAAAAGTATTTTATGACTTTCCCTAGAGGAGATTCTGTTACTGCACTTCCTATACTATACTTTGTAAGAATCAGTATTATCATATAATTATAGGTAGATGTTTATATATTATAAATAGTGAATGCACTTCAAAAATAAAGTCTGGCAATGCTAATGAAGTTTAGGTTGTTCCATAGAAATAGACACTAGATACTTGCATTTGTGGCTACCCAAAACATTTTAAATTATTTCCCCCCTTATCGTAATAGTTCCCAATATTCTCATGTTGTTAATTATCTTTCCCAAAGCAAATAAAATAAAATATATATTTTTATTGCCAGTGTATGCATATGTCACGTAAGTCTCACTCAGTAAACATCCCCATGCAAGGGTTTGGATTGGAGGTGAGCTTTGTGAGGAATCAGTGAGATTTTGCTTCTTGCTATCACCGTGGGTGGAGATGGAAGCTGGGTGCCTCTGTGCTCGGTGGTTGCCACCACAGTAGCAGTTTCCTCAGCAGGCCAGCTTTGCAGAGCTGTTTGAGGACTATTTCTGGAATCTCACCCTACGGTGTTCCTATAATACTGTGAAGTTCCAAACATCCTTTAATAAATCTATTTGAGCTCAAACTAGGTAAATTATTCTGCTGTCTGCAAATAAAAAAATGTATATCTTATTTTAAAGATTCTACATCTGATGCCTTAATAAAGTCCCAAACTTATATTTAGCTTGACTCATGGAGGATCCTTGAAAAACATTTGTTGATGACGATGGTGGTAACAAGCATTTGCCAAAACACGATTTAATGGGATATATTTTACTCACGATTTGTGCTCACTTTCTCTTTTCCTCAATAAGAATGTCGGTGTTATGTACTTGAATGGAATAGATCTCTATATTGTTAAGAATGAAGATGCATGAATTATGAAGGTCATTGCTTAAAATTCTGACTGAAAATCCTAACTTAGCTATGCTAAGAAATGTGTTTTCTGAAACCTCGGTAAGAATAATAACCACACACACACACATACACATACACACACACACACACACACACGACAAACTTTATTTTTTCCTATATATCTTTTGGAACTAGTTCAGAGACATTTCTGCAGCCAAATAAATCTGTCAGTTTCTCTACTATAAAAAGCAAAATTGCTGAAGTTCACCACATCATCACCAGTAAAATGGAAGAAAATAAATTAACATGAAGCAGCATAAAAAAATCTCTCATCAGCTGTGAATGCTCCAAGTATTCTTTGTTTTCAGTTTTGCACATTATATTTAAAAATTACTGTTCAAAGATTTCTTTTTTCTATAACATCTGAGATGATATGACAAAATCAATATTTAATATAACTTCACCCATCTTGCTGTCCTAACAAGCTAAACTGCTTAAATTGTATTTTTTGATGTTTTACATATTAGAGTCATAAAGGGCTTAGATTTTATTGGTTTATGAGCAAGCTTGAAATACCTTTGTAACTTTTTCCCCTTTATTCCTCAAGGACACATAGTTAAATTGATTGCAACTCTTTCACATGACTCATTTTCATCATGGATCCACGTTCAACTCTCTTTTAAATGCTGTTTATTCTTTTGGTTTTCTAATAAATAATGTGTATCTGTGACTTTTTTTTGCCTAAGATTTCTGTTTTCCATATTTTTCAACATTCACTCTCTGCGAAATACCAAACTACTACGGAAGATAGCACGGAAATAGGAAATCTAGCCTCAATCCTTTAGTAAACGACTCAGAGTCTTTTATGGGGAAAGAACACACTCATCATTAAACAGCAATTTGTAATAAAAATAAGAGTTAGCATACAACTTCTAGGTAAAGTTATTACTTTCACAAGTTAAAACTGCCAGAAGCTTAGAAGAATATTGAATGAACAGAAACACTATTTGAAACCAAGGCTAAATGAACTTGTACAACTCATGAGTGTCCTACTATCTACAGGGTAGCACATGTACTTTTTATAGTTACCACATCAAATCCAAACTAGCAGATGAATGAGAAATGAATACCATGATGCTCATTTATTTCCAGGAATGATTTGATTGTAGGTCACTCTTTAGAGTTCTTAAGTGATATGTAGTAAATAAGGAAACCTGAAATCTCCATAACAAAAACAAAAGTAAATATTCTTCTAGCAAATACATTATGTGGAATGAAAATAAACTCACATTCTACCTTCTAGGATTCTGCACTACGGCATATGCTATAATTATATTGTTCATATGCATATTTTCATATATGCCCCATTGACTCATCTTCCTTATGTATAGTTATTTATGAACTATTCTTAAGCCAGATTTTTTTTATGGGACAGCTCATGTGGTTGAAGAGATGCTAGATTTAGATGACTAACATTTGGAGTCCTGTTACAGAGGTAAAAAAGGAGTGACAGGAGAACAGGTAAAGCGCGGATTAGGTATTGAGGATCCTCATGTTGATAAGCAGCTGAAATCCAAAGCAGTAAATGTTCTAAAAGAAAGTGTGTATGTATGATGGCTTTCAAAGGCTAACCAAAGGCAACGAGGCATCCTGTTTTATTATTCCAGTACACCACCGTAATTGTCTAGGGCTGCTAAAATATGATACCTCAGATTGGGTGGCTTCAAGTGCAGAAATTGATTTTCTCACAGTCTGGAGGCTAAAATCCAACAGAAGGTGTCTTCAGATTTGGTTTCTTCTGAGGCCACTCTTCTTAGCTTGCAGATGGCTGTCTTATTGCTATGTCCTCGTATAGCATCTGCGTGTGTGCACTCCTGCTTTCTCTCTGCATCCAGTTGGATTAGGATGTACCCCAATGACCTTGTTTTAACTTCATTATCTCTTCAAGGGCCCTATCTCCCAAAGCAGTCACATTCTGAGGTACTAGGGGTTAGGCTTCAACACATGACAGTGTTTTTCCGTGTGTGGGGGGAGGCAATTCAGCTCGTATTAATCACCCTACCTTGAAAGATCAGCCAGATATATTCTGAGCCCTATACTTTAATCACATTGGAAACACTCATTTTTCCCAAGCAAGCCATTATTTTATTGCCTTCTCACTTTTGGAAAGTATATTCTCTCTCCGTTTTTCTTTGTCATAATTTTCCTCGTCCTTCCAGAGTCCACTACTTCATCTGAGGCCATTTTTGATTTATTTGTCTAGAAGGAACCACTTCCCTTGGCTTCCATTAGTCTTTTGTTTGTTCTGCTTTTTTAGAACTTTTATCAAATGACATCTTCTATCAAAATTGATGTACACCTTATTTGCACATTCATACTGTACTGAACCTTGTCTTATTTTTTTAAAGCGTGGCATACAGTAGATACAAAATATGGTTTGTTGACTGGTTAAAGTTGAATGATGTAAACATGTTAGTTACGTTTTTTTCTCCAGTCTGTTAACATTTTTTTCTAATGTTTTCAATTTTATCCATGTACCACTTTCTACCCAAGAATGCACATTCCACTTTGAAAGATTGCTTTGTTTATAATATTTTAGGAATATTTGAACATATTTCTCTCAGTATTTGATAGGGAGAGAGAGACCTAAAAAGCAACAATGATAAATAAGATTGTAAGAACCAATTAGCAAGCTTGATCGAATTAGTTTACATGAAACATATCACCTCAACATATAGGTATACATTCTTCTGAATCGCAAATGCAGACCATATGCTGGCATATAAAGCAGTTTCAACAGATTTCAAAGGATTGGTAGCATCCTACTAATGTTTCTAGCCACAAATAAGTCTGATATAAATAGTAAAAACAAATGGAATGTCTGAATTGCTAGAAAATTATAATTTATCAAAACAGATTGTAGAAGAAATAGAAGGTTAAATAGTTTTTAAAACATTAAAAAATTTTAAGTTATATATGTTTATTTTTTATAATTTTTAGTGTTATTCTTGCTCCCAAACCAGTATCTCTAATTCAGCCTCTAGAGTAGGGAGTCATAAATAAATACCTTTAAGTTTCATTACAGTTAGTCCTCTACGGAAAGAATGATCAACACTATGAAAGGGAATACTGACAAGACGTCATGAAAGCCTAGAGGAATTACGTCACTGAAGATGATGTCATTATTACAGAAGAAGCCATGAAGGCCATCAGGCCTGAAACATGAAATTCCTGCTGGAGAAAACTGTGTTTAGATGTTGTGCATGATGTCATAGGATTGATGATGGAGAAAATCAAGGAAATTAGGAAAGAGGATGTGAATATAGCAAAAAAAACAAAAACAAAAAGGTGGGGGTTGATGGGTTTAAAGATACGGATGTTAGAGAACATCAAGCGCTGACAGATACCATATCAGAGGAATACACAGAAGACGGTTTCATGGAAATCAGTACTACTGAACCAGTGCCAGATAGTGAGGATGCAGGCATAGAAGAATCAGTGCCAGAAGACAAACTGACATCAGTCAATCTGGCAGATGGGTTCTGATTATTTGTGGATTATTTCCAATACTTTATGACATGTACCATTCAGCAAATGGTGGGAGAAGGATCGGTATTGTATGAAAACATTTTTAGAGAAATGAAAACACAAAAACGTCAGACAGAAATTACAATGTATTTCTGTAAATTTACACTCTGGGTGCCTGCCTCTTCTGCCTTCCCTTCCACTTCCTCTCCACTTAGCCCACCCCTGCCACCCCTGAGACAACAAGACCAACCCCTCCCTGATGGGAAGGATGAAAACTTTTATGACTATCTAATTCCACTCAATGAATAGTAGATATATTTTCTCTTTCTTATGAATTTCTTAATAACACTTCCCTACAGTATATCACACACATAACCTATAAAATAGGTATTAAACGACTGTTTATGTCATCAGTAAGAGTTCTGCTCAACAGCAAACTATTGGTAGTTAACTCTTTGGTGCATCAAAATTTATATGCAAAATTTCGACTACCCAGAGAGTCAGCGCCGCTAACCCCTGCATTGTTCATGGGTTCATTGTGTTTGTATAGTAGAAGTTCTTCATAGTTTTGTAGTGATGTAGAATTACAGTTTCAATCTTTATTTCCCTAATAGGTAATGATGTCGAACATCTTTTCATGTGTTCGTTTTCCATTTGTATATCCTATTCCCTAAAATGTCTTTGTGTCTTTTGTTCATATTCTAATTAGATTATTTTTATTGTTGAGTTTTGCAAATTTCGTTTTTCTTTTCTAGATACCAGTCATTTGTTAGATTTGTTGTTTGCATGTACTTTGCAGCTTTCATCTCCCACCTTTACTAGGTTTTTCACAGATAATTTTTGGAAATTTTGATGAAGTGCAATTTATTCATTTTTTCTTTTATGGATTATGCTTTTGGTATAGTCTTAAAAATTCTCATCTAGTCCTAAATCCCAAAGATATTCTCATTTTTTCCCTAAAAGCTTTATATTTTACATTTAAGCTTGTGATTTAACTTGTGTTGATTCTTGTGTACAGTCAAAGTTCTTAAGTCGAAGTTCTCTCTTTTTCTTTCTCTCTTCCCTCTTCTCCTTCTATCCTTCCTTCCTTTTTTCTTCCTTCTTTTCCTCTCCCCAGCCTCTTTTCTCCCCTACTTCCCCTATTTCTTTTTTCTCTTTTCTTTTCCCTTCCCTTCCCTTTCGTTCCCTTCTCTTCCCTTCCCTTCCCTCTCCTCCCCTCCCCTCGCCTCCCTCCCCTTCCCTCTCCCCTTCTTCCCTTCCCTCCCCTTCCCTCCCCTCCCTTCCCTTTCCCTTCCCTCCCCTCCCTTCCCTTTCCCTTCCCTCCCCTCCCTTCCCTTTCCCTTCCCTCCCCTCCCTTCACTTTTTTCCCCCTTCCCTCCTCTCCCCTTCCTTTCCCTTCCCTTGCCTTTCCTTCCCTTCCCTTTCTTTCCTTCCTGTTTCTTCCTACAGATGTCCAGCTGCTCCAGTTACATGTATTGGAAAGGCCATCTTTCCTCCATTAAATGTCTTCTGTATCTTTATTAAAAATCAGTTGTCAATATTTGTATAGGCCTATTTCTGTGTTCTATATTTTATTCTATTGATTTATGTTTATATCCTCCTGTCAAGATCACATAGCTTTAGAAGTCTGAAAAGCAAGTAAACAGATTCTTCCAAATTTATTTTCTGTGTCATGATCATTTATATCTATTTTAGTTCCTTTGTCTTTCCATATAAATTTTAGTATAACATTATCTGCAAGAAATCATGTGGACTTCAAAAAAATTGTGCTAAACATTTTTCCATTTAGAGAAAAGTGAACTCTTTATTATTTTGACTCTTTCAATCCATAAATGTAATATGTCTCTGCATTTATTTATATCTTCTTCAATTTCTTTGATCTGTGTTTTATAGTTTTCACCATATAAGTCCCATCTATGTTGTTGACAGCTATTGGATATTTTTAGATATTGAAGATGGTACTTTATTGTAAATTTTGACTTCCACAGGGTCATTGCTGACATATAAAAATAAAATAATTTCTATTTTTGTTATCTTGTGACTTAGCTGAACTTACATATTATTTTAAGGATTTTTTTTGGTAGATTCCCTTTAATTTTCTATGTAGGCAGTCTTGCCACCTACAAATACAGTTTTACTTATTATATTCCAGTCTGTGTGCCTTTTGTTTTCTTTTCTTATGTTATTGTACTCACCATAATTTTCAGAGATGTGTTCAGAATGACAAGAGTACACATCCTTGTCCTTTTCCTTAACTTAGGAGGAAACTTTCCGTTTTTTGAAGTGTTTTACTCGTCCTCAAACACAAACAACTTCGTAAATGAATACATTTGACAACATTAAAATTTAGAAGTGCGATTCATCCAAAAGCACTATGAATAGAGAGTCAAAACACAAGCTAGAAACAAATACAACTCTGTAACTGGAAAACACTTAATAAATAAACAATGGTTGGTATCAGTCAAATCAACTAAAAGGAAAGCAAGCAACCCAAAAGGAGAAACATAAATAAGGACTTCATTAAAGAGGAAAACTAAAAGATGAGTAAAAAATGCAAAACAAACCAAACAACATAACACCCCCAATCTTATTAGTAATAAGGGTAAAGCAAAATATAAATAATTATTTCTTCACTCATGAGTCTTGTAAAACTTTAAAAGTTGGATAATACCAAGTATTTCTAAAGATAGAGCACACATGGCACATACATTGAAAGAGGGTAAATCCATTGTTTCAACCACTATGGAAAGTAATTTGGAATGTTTTGGTATTGTAGGTTTGTTGTTCTGAGAAATAAATGCAGAGATGAAAGAATAGGAGAGGAAGGGCAGTAGAACAGAGAGGCAGCTGTCATCCTGCATCAGAGACACGACAGAATCTCTGCCAGTGCATCAGAAACAAGCATTGCCCATTAAAAGTGTTGCTCTTGGTAGAAATGCCTGGGACCTTTTCTGGGACCTTGCTCAGTTGTTATCCAGCAGCCACTCTGAGAAAACCATAAAGACCAGAACAGAGGTTGAAGAAACACTATTAGTGAATCACATCACTCGAAGTGGGATAGAAAGTCTTTTCTCAAGGAGAATCTGAGTAGTCCTCTCCAAGTTGGCCACATCTACGAAAGTGGATGATGTATGTATTCTATGACTCAAGAACTTTGCTCCCAAGATTTACAGTTGAGTACTCCTTGTCTGAAATGCTTAGAAGTGTTTTAGATTTCAGATTTTTTTTTTGATTTTGCAATATTTGCATATACACAATAAGATATCTTGGGGATGGACACAAGTCTAAACACAAAATTCATTTATGTTTCATATATTCCTTATGCACATAGCCAAAGGTAATTTCATACAACATTTTAAATGATTTTATGCATGAAACAAAATTTGTGTTGAGTATTTATGTGTGGAATTTTCCACTTGTGTTGCCATGTCAGCACTTGAAAAGATTTGAGCTTTGTAGCAATATGAATTTCAGATTTATAGATCAAAGATGGTCAATCTGCATATTTTAGAAACACATTTGCGCATGTGCATTAGGAACAAGTTCTTGGCAGTATCATTTTAATTCCAAAATGTTGGAAACTGAATATTTGTGGGTACTGACAATACACACAAATAATAGAATAGATTGATAAATTCTGTTATACTGAAACATTGCTATCGGACATTAGTAAAAATAAGTCTCACAGCTAGACAAACTGTCATAAACAATAGCATGAATAGGTCTCCAGAACATAATATTAAAATAATGTTTCTGAAGCCTGCACACAGTTTTGTTCAATTTATGTAAAGCTCAAACACCTGCAAAACTAAACAGAATAATCTTTATAGATACAATTAGGTTAAAAAAATATGACGAGGCTGGGCGCTGTGGCTCTTGCCTATAACCCCAACACTTTGGGAGGCTGAGGTGGGTGGATCACTTGAGGCAGGGAACTACAGATAAGTCTAGCAAAATCTTGTCTCTACTAAAAATATAAAAGCTAGCCAGGCATGGTGTGACACACCAGCAATCCCAGCCGAGGCATGAGAATTGCTTGAACCCAGGAGGTGGAGTTTGCAGTGAGCTGAGATCATACAACTGCACTTCAACTTGGGCGACAGAGCGAGACTCTGTGTCAAAAAAAAAAAAAAAAAAAAAAACAACCCTTAAAAAACAAAGCAAAAAAAGCTCAAACCAAAGCAAACCAAAAAAACAAACAAACAAACAAAACAACAACAACAACAACAAAAAAAACCCAACTGTGATGATAAGCAAGTAAAATAGCAACCACACAAAACCTTTGTGGAGAAGAGAGAAAAGGGGATCAGGGAAGACCACATAGAGAATTTCAAAGGTAAGTCCACATTATAATGTCTTCAACTAAAGGATAGGAACGTGGGGTTTTGTTGTTTATGTACTGGTTTTATTTATGCTTTAAACACATTTTTAAAAATATTGTTTTACGTTAATGTCACATTTAATCAAAGCAATTAAATGAAATGTCTCAATGGTATTGCTCTAACTGAAGAAGCTGGACTTAACTATGACTGTTTTTAAGGAAGACAGTTTGGAAATTAATGTAGTTGGACATCTAAATAGTTGGGTAATTTTACAGCTACATGCGTCTTTGCGTCTGTATCTATGTAAAAATGGGTACAGATGCAAAGGAGTAAAATACACTGTAGATGTCAGGATGCTTGCACTACACAAGCCGCCTTTAAAAATAACCTCTCACCCATACCTTGTTCTGGGAAGCTGGTGTTTGTTTGTTTGACTTTTGTTTCATTTTTAAATGTAACCACGTTTCTCCCTTCATTTCAGTGATTAATGAGGAGAGGGTTTTTTTTTTTTGTCTTTGTTTTATGTCAAAGTAGCCCGATCAAGGGCTAACTACTGGTACATGGCCATTAGCGGCTATAAAAAGATATATTCTTTCAGTGATCTGATTTTCTGGTAAACGCATAAAGGCCATGGCCATTGACAGCAGCATGGTGGAGGATGAAGGGGTAGAAGAAGCCAAAAAATTTTATCAGAAAAGATCAGATGGAGAGACCAAGTGACACAACAGTATTGAGATAGAGGAATTAATAAGTGAGGCAATAGAAATAAACTCAGAGAAACAACAATCATAGTAAAAACAACCTGAGATGCCATAAGAAAGTAGGAAAGTCTGTTATGACCCAGTGCAGAGTAACAGTCCTTAGGGTGGCCTTGCTGCATGAGATTTTTCCAGTCCACATTAATTCCTCTTTTCCTTGGAATGGCTCCAGTGGGACACTGTTCCTTACAGAGAAAAGAAAAGCCAGATTAAAGTAAAAGATAATGTTATCAGCACTTTGGGAGGCTGAGGTGAATGGATCACGAGGTCAAGAGATCGAGACCATCCTGATCAACATGGTGAAACCCTGTCTCTACTAAAAATACAAAAAAAAAATTAGCTGGGCATGGTGGCGCGTGCCTTTAATCCCAGCTACTCAGGAGGCTGAGGCAGGAGAATTGCCTGAACCCAGGAGGCGGAGGTTGCGGTGAGCCGAGATCGCGCCATTGCACTCCAGCCTGGGTAACAAGAGCGAAACTCCGTCTCAAAAAAAAAAAAAAAAAAAAAAAAAAAGATAAAAGTTAGGCATAGAATGTAATTTTGTAATTTTGTATTACTTTTACTGACAATTTCATTTTATTTTGTCTTTTACCTCCTAATTTTCCCTTCTTTTTTAAATGTGAAGTTGTGTTTTCTTACTGTATTTAAGGTGTCCTTGTAAGCCACCTGTAACCATTCAGCATATTATTTTGTACAAAAATAAACTTCCTTAGGCAGAATAAAAGAGTAACAAACTCTCTACAGAACAGTCTGGAAACTCACAAATAATTACTTATTGGAAATAATCCAAAATAAAGTTTTGATGGCACATTTGAACAAGAAGGGAGACCTGTGAAGGAAACACACGGAGAAGAGGAACATCCATTGAGTGTCTCCCTCAGGAAGATGAAAGCAGGGGACAAATGTGGCTTTCCTTTTCTGTTTGGCGGGAATAAGAAACTATAGACAAAGAGCCATAAAAATGTATAACGTTCTTAGATTTTTTATTTGGAATTTTCTATTTTCCCAAAGAGATTTGGGGCAAAACCCATAAAGTTAAAAAGCCTACAATTTTGTCTTCGGGAATAGCAAGGAAAGGAACTGCAGTCTGATGGTGACAGTGCTTTGTGAAATGCAACCATTTACCCAGGTAGGTTTTGGGAGAAATGGATGATCTCACCTCTTGAGAAATAAAATTAATACATTTCATTAACTCCTCCATTTTGGAGGCTAATTCTAAGAAACAGAGAAGAAAAGTTTGAGTCCTGGTGTGATATTGTACTTTGTAATGCCACATTAGGTGGGGTTCCCACAGACAGACACAGACAGAGGTTTTTGTTTTTTCTTTCCCTAATGGTAAGAAAGGAAGCTTTTCTACATTTTTTAGTCTTTGGCAACACACCCGGGAGGCTGGTCTTTGAACTCCTCCACATCCATTCCCACAGATACTAAATTTATCTAGAGCAGACTTTGGCTTCAAACTCAGAACAGATGGAGAGAAAGATGCTGTCTAAGAAAAGCAGAAATGACAAAATTGCATTCTGGTTTGAATGTTCTTCATTAAGAGTGTTTATTGTGTTAATGCTGTGACTATATCATCCTACTCCAAGGGTAAATGGCCACTGGTCTGAATATGGCCAGAATAGATGAGCAATATGATTTTAATTATTTTCTTTTTGATGAGCCAACAACAAAGTAAAGGATAAAATGGAGAGGAAAATAAGACAGGGAAAGAAAGATTGGTCTCTCCCTAGAGTCATGCTCCTTAGGTCTACGGAGTGGCAGGCACTGGTGTAGAGAAGTGAATGTGGAAATCTGTATATTTAAACTTAGGTCAGTCTTATTAGCAGACAGATGGGAAGAACCTTGCCCAAATTCTTTTTCCTTCCTGTGAGTGCATGGAGACTAAAACACAAAACATACCAAAAGTCACATGAAGGAGAATAGGAAAAATAAATGGACCCGTATTAAATTTTTTAAACTTTGTGAGAAATATTGTAAGTTTTCAAGGATGTAGCTTTGAGAGATCTATGTTAGATTGGAGTTTATTTCCGCAATGAAAACTGAACAGTGATCAATTCAATTGGTGGATCAATTCTGATGAACTCCAGGATGTACCCTAGACCTTCGTGAATGAGTAGGTTTCTTGATTGCCAGAATAGATGCCGAATATCCAGAGCATCCTGCACTTTCTCTGACATTCCTTCTCAGTATTTGTGGAAATTGTATACTGAGCTAGTAAAAATTAAGAACCTATTTTTCATTAGCATTATGGCCAATTAAAGTGTAATTCTCATTTCCTATATTTTGCATTATATATGAAATCTTTTCACCATGTGATGGGACTAGATACAGCCAATTCAGTTCTTAAGTCAGTGAGTGTTTTTAAAATTTGAATGTGATACTATTTACTTGGGAAAACTCTATAGAATTCTGATTTAATTCACTAAATCTGGGCTGGGATTCTGAATGTCTATAAAGTTCCAGTTTATGGTATTGTTGCTGGTTCCAAAACCATGCTTTAAGCAGCAAGGGTACAGGTGACAAAAAGATGCACTTCTTGTATCAAATAGTTCCCTAATGAATTCCTATACACTTATACATTTTTATTAATTACTTTTGGAGAACATTTAAAGAAATTAAAATTCTTAAGTTAAAGGAGAAATACTGGATGTAATACCTGTACTGTATTTTAATTTTTATTTGTAAATATGACAATGGTATATCAGAAGAAAACTCAGGAAGACACCAAGTACATGTATAAATAAAATTATTTTTGTACATAAATATGTAACTTTTTTGACTTAATGTTAATCATTTAATTCAGTCTCAATAGTCTTTTTCTCAGACATCGACTTATTTAAGAATATGTAACAGAGTTCCTGTACTATTTTGGCACTCATTAAATATTTTCTAAATGAATGAATAAGTGAGGATTGTGTTTAGAAGTTTTACGCTTTATTGCAATTATATATCATAATTAATTATTATGTTTTTAACTGTAGTTTAGGTCCTGGGGTCCATGTACAGGTCGTGCAGGTTTAGTTGCATAGGTACATACATAACCAGTGGTTTGCTGCCTCCATTCTCCCTTCATCTATATCCAGCATTATCCCTCCCCACGCTCCCCACTCCCTGCTGTCCCTCCCCTAGCTCCCTCACCAAGAGCCCCCAGTGTGTGATGCTCCTCTCCCTGAGTCTTTGTGGTCTCATTGTTCAACATCTGCCTGTGAGTGAGAATACACTGTTTGGTTTTCTGTTCTTGTGTCAGTTTGCTGAGAGTTATGGTTTCCAGATTCATCCAAGTCCCTACAAAGGACATGAGGTCGTTTTTGATGGCTATATAGTATTCCATGGTGTATATGTGCTACATTTTCTTTGTCCAGTCTATCATTGATGGGCATTTGGGTTGGTTCCAGGTCTTTGCTCTTGTACACAGTGTCAAAATAAACATACATGTGCATGTGTCTCTATAATGGAACGATTTATAGTCCTTTGGGTATATACCCAGTGATGAGATTGCTGGGTCAAATGGAATTTCTATTTCTAGATCCTTGAGGAATTGCCACACTGTTCCACAATGCATGAACTAATTTACAGTCCCACCAACAGTGTAAAAGTGTTCCTATTTCTCCACATCCTCTCCAGCGTCTGTTGTCTCCAGATTTTTTAATGATCGCCATTCTAACTGGCATGAGATGATACCTCAATGTGGTTTTGATTTGCGTTCCTCTAATGGCCAGTGATGATGAGCATTTTTTCATGTTTGTTGGCCTCATGTATGTCTAAGAAAAATCCTAAAGTTTGAGAGATGGAAGGAGGAGAAGCAGAGAGATATTGAAAAAAGAGGATTCAGTAACAGATGATATGGGTTACTTTTGTGTCTCTGCTCCAATCTCACCTTGAATTGTAGTTCTTATAATCCTCATGTGTTGTGGGAGGAAACTATCAGGAGGCAATTGAATCATGGGGATGGTTTACCCCATACAATTCTCATGATACTGAGTGAGTTTTCAAGCCATCTGCTGGTTTTATAAGGGGCTGCCCCCTTCACTTGTCTCTCATTCTTCTCCTTCTTGCCACTACATGAAGAAGGATGTGTTTGCTTCCCCTTCCGCCATGTCTGTAAGTTTCCTGGGGCTTCCCCAGCCCTGCAGAACTGTGAGTCACCTATATCTCTTTCCTTTATAAATTACCCAGTCTCAGGTGTGTTTTATTTAGCAGCATAAGAAGAGACTAATACGATAGTGGACATCAGTTGTGGGTTAGGTTAATAACATGGCAGCAAAAGTGTCGAGGTGAGACATCACAGAATATAAAGATAAATTATGTGATGTAAGAAATTTAATTTAATGTAATTTCTTTATTTAAATTTGAGATAAACTATGCTCACTTTAAAATGCTACCCAATGCAGCCCTACATTTTTCCCTCTTCAAGAAGCAAAATCTTAAACAAAATCCCTGTTACACCTGCCCATCATACGTCAACTACAGCTGGCTCTCATTCCTGGTCCCTCATGTCGCCATTTTGCATGCATGCAAAATGCTTGAACACAAATATCCTCTATCTCAAAGTCAACCTCTCTTGTCTTCCAGATTTCAGAGAATATGTCCCATTTTCTCTACCTCCTAAAGCTTCTTGACCACAATGTGCTGCTTAATTTTAGTTCTAATGTCAAGATTTATCCCTACACTGACCATATTAATTATTAGTTGTCTCATCAGTAAAGTGTGTGTGTTAATAAGATAATTTATGTGTTGAATAAAAGACAGCTGATTGAAAGGTAGACAACTCAGGCTCTCCTCTCAGCTTTTTCATTGTTCCTGTGTGTTTCCTTGAGGAAGCCACATAATTTTTCTTGGTTTCAGGATGGAAGTGGGCCATCAATCTCTCTGAACCTGCATCTCTAAATTTGAACTCCTCATAGATTTTTAAATAAATTCATCTTGTTAAAGTAACCAAAGTAACTTTACTATAGAGTGAAAGTCACAGACATTTGACATCTCTAATTTCTGTTAAAAAAATCTTTACAGGACTCTTTAATTTGACAGTGTTAATATATACATGACATAATCAAAGTTAAGTTTGAATATAATGTCCTTGAAAAGAGTGACAGTTTCTGTAAAGAGAAATCTGACTTCATATCATGTTTTAAAACATTTTTTAAAAACTATGAGTTATATGCAGGATGTATTTTATTAAATTCTTGGGAACTTTGAAGCAAATATTAAGGCAGAGGTAAATTTTATTGTATATAGATTTTAACATTTTCTACGATAGATATATCTTTAAAATAATCTTAATATTCTATGAGAAATATATTCAATATGCCTATATTTGTTTGACATTTGTTTTAATATAAATACCAAAGTCTTTAAGAGAAAATTCAAACTTAAATTATGTTCTTTTATGATTTTTCAAACTTTGGCTGCAAATTTATTACATAAAAGTACATTCTAGTCACATGTACAGTTTAAAAGGATGGACAAATGTAAAACAAGAGGAACTAGAATTAGATTTCTTCATGGACTTTGGTTTGTTTGGCGTGATAGCAGATATATGCACAGAGGGAGTCCATGTCAGTTGAATACAGAAAATCCTAAATCAGGCTCATGTTTTTTAAGATAGGGTCTCACTCTGTCACCCAGGCTGGAGTGCACTGTCACAAGCATAGGTCACTGCAGCCTCAAACTGCTGCCCAGCCTCATTAATATGTTACCTTTGGGAATGGAAGAAGGAAAAATGTGGATATTTTTTTGAACCTCATATAAGAAGTATTTGGCAACCTTTCTTTCAGAGACAACTTTGATTATTTATTTTAATATTTTAACTACTTTACAGTTTATATATTATTCATCTTTTTTTCCAACGATTCTGAAATATTGGGAGCTTTCTAAAGGATTTGTATGTTTTGAATCACTTCAATATAAAAAAAAAGTCAGAAGAAAATTTGGGTTTAATGTGTAACAGTTAAAAATATGATAGTGCAATTAGTGTATGTGGAAGTATATGTGTATGTGCATTAATTTATTTATATTTATTTCTCTGACTATAAAAGCAAATGTAAATTCAGTACAATTTTCAAGTACCTCTATGAAGGCCATATTTTTGCCACTTAGCAAAGGCAGCCATATAAACTCTGGGAAAAAAATCCCAGAGCCTCAAATACTGTGAAGGAAAATTTAAGTAACCTCACATTTAACTGGAGTTGCCTTGAATGATCTTTGAGTCTTCATATATTTGAAAATGACACTAAGAAGGACCTATTTCTTTAGTGATTTTCTTGAGAATTATTATCACTGGTTAGTGTAAAACAATCTCAGATTTTTGAAATATATATTATAAAAGATTCTCATAGCAATAGACCTTTTTGAAGGGTTTTTCTTGTCTCTATCTCCTTCAGTTCTGCTCTGATCTTAGTTATTTCTTGTCTTCGGCTAGGTTTTGAGCTTTTTTGATCTTGCTCCTCTAGCTCTTTCAATTTTGACGATAGGGTGTCAATTTTGGATCTCTCCACTCTTCTCATGTGGGCACTTATTGCTATATATTTTCCTCTACAGACTGCTTTAAATGTGTCCCAGAGATTCTGGTACGTTGTGTCTTCATTCTCGTTGGTTTCAAAGAACTTCTTTATTTCTGCCTTCATTTCATTGTTTATCCAATCAACATTCAAGAGCCAGTTGTTCAGTTTCCATGAAGCTGTGCGGTTCTGAGTTATTTTCTGAATTCTGAGTTCCAACTTGATTGCACTATGGTCTGAGAGACTGTTTGTTATGATTTCCGTTGTTTTGCATTTGCTGAGGAGTGCTTTACTTCCAATTATGTGGTCAATTTTGGAGTAGGTGTGATGTGTTGCTGAGAAGAATGTATATTCTGTGGATTTGGGGTGGAGAGTTCTGTAAATGTCCATCAGGTTTGCTTGTTCCAGGTCTGAGTTCAAGTCCTGGATATCCTTGTTAATTTTCTGTCTGGTTGATCTGTCTGCTATTGACAGTGGAGTGTTAAAGTCTCCCACTATTATTGTGTGGGAGTCTAAGTCTCTTTGTAAGTCATTAAGAACTTGCCTTATATATCTGGGTGCTCCTACATTGGGTCCATATATATTTAGAATCGTTAGCTCTTCTTGTTGTATCGATCCTTTTACCATTATGTAATGACCTTCTTTGTCCCTTTTGATCTTTTGAAGGCATAATTGACCTTAAATAAATCTGAATGACAGGTCACTTTAATGCAAAAAATTACAATCTAATTTGTAGATACATTATGGAAATAAAATTAATCCCAGTTAATGTTAACTAACTGAATATATGTCATTAGTAATCATAACATTTTTATGTATTATTTTAAAAATATCATTAGTGCATAACTAAATTAATAAAGTTGCATCAAAGAGTCTCTATAAAAATTAGCAAAGGAAATTAGTGAGATAATACAACACACTATTTTGTCAAAAGCTGTTTATACTACTTGAGAGGCTGAGGCAGAGGGATAGTTTGAGGCCAGGAGTTTGAGATTAGCCTGCGTAGCATAGTGAGACCTCATCTCTACAAAAACTTAAAAAGCTTTGGTGAGGCATGGTTACCCATGCCTGCACAGCTACATGGGAGGATAAGGTGGGAGGATCACTTGAGCACAAGAGTTCCAGGCTGCAGTGAGCTATGATCATGCCACTGCACTCCAGCTCGGGAAACAGAACAAGACTCCATTTCTCTAAAAAAAAAGCAAAAAAAAAAAAAAAAAGTTTATAAAACTGATACAATATGTGATTTCAACTAATTGATATTTTCTGAAACATGAGAAATATCTACTGTTAAAATTTACCACTAATCTAAAATATTAGAACTTTTATAATTATCAACATCTTAGTGATATTCCAACATTACACATTTGAACCCCTTCACAATTATTTGTCGAAATTCAACGCAACTCATAATACTTATGGCATATTATTAAAACGTATGCAACTCAAGCACATTTCTCTGTAGTTCCTACTGATTTTTAATGCCAAGAGTGCTTTGATTTTGTTCAACAAATTGGGGCCCAGTTTCGCTTTGGATCTTTTTTTCAAGAAGCTCCACAGAGTCTCAGAAATTTAGCTATTTACTACCTAACTTAGTTGACTGTTTTTGATGTCTGGGCTTTAGCAAAAATTTAACAACAGTTATCTTGTTCAGACCATTAGATATACAAGGGAGTCTAGAAGTTCCTGCATAATGGAGGTAATTAAAAATATTCTGAAAATCAAAATTAATAAGGTTTGCAAGGGCATGAAGTGGATTATCTAAACGATCTACTTGAGCATTTCAAGAATAAATGAGAACTTTAATTGGTGTTTGTAAAGACTTTTGCCATCTGTTTGACTAAAACCCATTCTGCTTCTAATTTCATCTTTTTTGTGTTTGTTTCACCTTTAGATGATAAAAAGAAAACTTTAGTAATGGATTTTGCTTTATCAAAATTTAAATTCAAATTTTCTTTTGTATTTAATCTACAGATGGAAAATGGAAAAATACTTCAGAGTGCAATGATGATTAAATTTCCATTGTGTTTGTGCCCTGGTGTCATGGATATTTTGATTATGAAAATTAAATCATATAGCTTTTTATCTCTTATTCTGTTTCAAAGGCAGGAAGAAAAATAGTGCAAACATAAGGTCTTTTACAACGAACATGTTACACTTCTTTTGGATGTTTGATTTATAAAATAATCGACTGTGTCTAAGAGAAATGTTAATTTTTATTTTTTTTTACCCTAGAAGAGAAGAATTTCCCAAGGGGAGAAAAGACAAGAAACCAGACTTCCCTTTCAAAGAGTTAGCTTCACACAGACTAAAGTCATGGAGAAATGGGATTGAAAGTGAAACAGTGGGAATTGGAATTCCTAAATTTCATCATTACTTGCCTTTTTGGGAAGGGCACACTGTGGGGTGCAGGATGACTGGTGTTCCTATTGAAAATTCTAACCCCACTCAGTAGAGGTGGCTTCTTGCTGGTGGATTCTGGGTTCTCAGATCAGATAATACCCTGGAAGTCCAGCTTCTCCACAGACAGGGTCAACTTTGTATCCAGACATCATTAGGGGACTGCTTGATTATATTGACTTAGTATGACATTAATAATAAGCTGTTGAAAAGAATGAAGAAGCAGAATCAAAAGATTTCTTTATTTCTTATTCTAAATATATGATTCTATCCAAAGATTTGTGTATCTTACTGATATCTAATTGCATGTAAACTGGGAATGGGTGCATTTCATTTCATGATTCAAGTAAAATTTTAATGATACTATCTCAAATAGAGCACACTATGGGGCTGGGTGCAGTGGCTCACACCTGTAATCCCAGTACTTTGGGAGAACAAGGCAGGTGGATCACGAGGTCTGAAGAATGAGACCAGCCTGGCCAAAATGGTGAAACTCCATCTCCACTGAAAAAAATTAGCCAGGCGTGGTTGTGTGTGCCTGTAATTCCACCTACTCGGGAGGCTGAGGCAGGAGACTCACTTGAACCTGGGAGGCAGAGATTGCAGTGAGTTGAGATTGTGCCACTGCACTCCAATCTGGGTGACAGAGCTAGATGCTGTCTCGAAAAAAAAAAAAAAAGCAGCACACTATGTTTAATTCATGCTAAGTTGTAACTGATCAATGTCAAATCCTTTCTTTATAGCATCTTTGACAAACGGGAAGGGAAAGAGCAAGGGAGCAAGGCTGCTCTGTGTCTGGGAAGATGAGGAATAGGAAAACATTGCCTAAGTGTTTTAGTGAACAGAACTTCTGCCCCTGCATAACTAAAATGTGACAACACCCTTTCAGATGGGCTCTGCTTCACTACAAACCACCTGGGTACTCTACTCACTATCCTAAATTCATTTAACGTCACAACGCATTAGCAAGTAATGATGTTTTCATGAGATTTTATATAGAAAGAGAATAGGAATACTTCACTATGTACCCAAGTGAAAATATAATATGCTTCCTCCAGATTATGGTGATCTTTTTTGTTTCAAGTTCACCAGCCATCTCATTTCTCCTTCTTCCTCCCTCATGTGTAATCTAAAATTGTTTCTCTGGTTCTGAATAATTCTGCTCGGATCTCACCTTATATTCTCCAATCAAGTGCTAGATAGGCTCATCAATTACCACTTCATCTGGGAGCATCAATGGTCACTTAAGAGTGGCTATTGGATCTCTGATATCCTACTCTAGACGGCTTATCAAAATTTCTGTTTAACAGAAATAGCTTCTTCCTGTATGGGGACTTAAATTGGCTTAGAAAAAGTGATTGCTAAGGAAAAAAGTTTTATATACTTTTCTACATATGTTTTGCATGTGTGTGTATGTGTGTATATACACACAAGTGATAAAGGTTTAACAATAAAGATATATGTGTATATGTATGTATATGTAGATATACATACATATATGTGTACATATAGCTATACACATATACACATATATGTATATAGTTATACACGCATATATATTTTTATTGTTAAACCTTCATCACTTTCTTTCCCAGTCGATAAGCAAGACTGGACAAACTTAAAGAAAATCCTTAGGGCCTCTTTATCTTATTTCCATTACCATAGGATAAATATATGACTGTATTAGTTTGTTCTCACATTGCTATAAAAAACTACCTGAGACTGGGTAATTCATGAAGAAAAGAGGTTTACTTCACTCATAGCTTTACATGGCTGAAGAAGCCTCAGGAAACTTGTGATCATGGTGGATGGCGAAGAGGAAGCAGGTACATATTCACATAATGATGGGGAGAGAGAGAGCAAAGGGGAAGTGCTACACACTTTCAAACAACAAGAACTGGTGATAACTCACATCACCATAACAACAGGGGTCATTCACTCCCACAATCTAGTCACCTCCCACCAGGTCTCTCCCCACACATTGGGGATTACAATCTAACTTGAGATTTGAGTGGGGACACAGGGCCAAACCATATCAGCAACTGACCTTCTCCTTCTTCAAATTGTACCCATGCATTTGCTAAATGAAAGGAACTGCCTAAATTCAAAGTCACAAAATGTCCCTCATACCGTGTCCTTTGGCTCTCCATGATTTTTGCTTCCTTTATCCTTCACTCACGGTTTCATCCTGAGTTCAAAAACAACAAATTTTAAAATGATGAGGAGCAGAAGGAAAGGGATCTGTGTTCCTCCATCAGTGGAGCAGAATGGCATTATATGTTCTCCTTATCTTTTTTGTCAGTGTTTAAATATGGTAGATTTTTGTGGGCACAGAGGCTCACGTCTATAATCTCAGCACTTTAGGAGGCCAAGCTGAGTGGGTCACTTGAGGACAGGAGTTTGAGACCAGCCTGGCAAACATGGTGAAATCCCATCTCTACTAAAAATACAAAAATTAGCTGGGCGTGCTGATGCATACCTGTAATCCCAGCTACTTAGGAGGCTGAGTCATGAGAATCACTTGAGCCTGCAAGGTGAAGTTTGCAGTGAGCTGAGATCACACTACTGCACTTCAGCCTGTGTAACAGAGCGAGACTTTCTAAATAAATAAATAAATTCAGTAGATTGAATTCAGAAGTATCAGTTTTTCCTGATGGTGGTAGTTCTCTTTAAGGCACAGAATACATAAATTTTGCTTTTGTTTTAATTGTTTTTTAATTTTTAGTCATTTAGAAATATATTGATGCTACACAGTAACATTACAGAATAAAAAATAGTCCCCAAAAGACTCCAGAATGTCTTAAATGTGTTTACCATATCTTTAATTTTAATTTTCTATCATATTTCCATTTGTGGAACTTTTTCTTTTTTTAGGGTACTCAAAATGTAAATGTAGGAGCACATTGTATTAAACATAAGGCAAGTTTTTACCTAAAGTCTTTTCTTCTTGGGTAACACTTAAACCACTGATCAAATAAACGAAAATCCTATTTCATACCTAGTTGAATACATCCAGTTCTGTCCCTAAAGAAATGGGATAATTTCATGGTCTATTAAATTGTTTAGAGTTCAAAATTGTCTTTTTTTAAAGATGTTTTAGTGTTACATTAGGTTATAGTAGGTTACAATGCAGCAAGATATAAGGATAGTTACTCAGATGAAACATTTATTTTTGTCAGTTGCTCTTGTGAGCTGGTGTTTGAGTTCAAGAAAACAAGCAGTGCATATCAATGACGGCCATTCTCCACGTGCTGCTTCACAGTGAAACTGACACTAAACTGAATGGTAATTTGAGAGGGTTGGGAAAAGTCTTCAGCTAGTTGTTTTTTCAGACCAGTTAACTGTGACCCATCACATTTCTCTTAAATAAGCCACACTTACCAGCGATGTACCACTTTTGTTGTATCCACATCACATTCTACTTCTACTGAGGATATCTTTCAATATTTTCTCATCACACTGTCCAGCAAATCACTCCAATGTGACAGAAAAATTAATATACCCTTTGCATTTTCCATTCATGTTTCTTTTTGTTGACATTGTTATTTTTGAAGTGACATCTTTTTTAAAAATACGAGAGCATTTTAAATGAAGAATAAAAATATTTTTGCTAATTTTTAAGAAAGTTCCCTGAGCTTGAGTTTCACTATCAAAGAGTAAAACCCTCAGCAGTTTCTTGTATATCCTTCCAGAAAACTTGCATAAACACATTTATATTACACATATTGATTGTACCTTGTTTTCTGTTTTACTTCATTTTCATTACAGCCCTACTTTCCTTTGTTTTTACTTCTATATCTCTATTAATCTATGCCTTTGATGAGCTACATTACAAAAAAGATTCCCTATGAATAATATTTCTAGTTTCCGTAGGCTTCCTAAATAATGCACGTTGAATAAATCATTTGTTACTTAGATATTAAATATCGTGGTCGCTTGTTTCAGTCAGAAGACAGTTGAGGCATTTTATTTTATGCATTGATTTCATGAGAAAATATACATAATGTTAAAATATGCGGAACGTTATTTTAAACATTTACTAGTTTTTAAGTATTTTTATGTTGTAAAACTGCTTTTCTTCTTTTTTGGCTGATTTACAAATAATTATTTTTATTTAAATCTAAACGAGTATTTTTGTGATAATAAATGTTAAATATTTTCCCAAAAGAATGTTTTACCTTTTCATTTGTCTACATGTTATGACCTTCAAAGGTTCACTGCATTTTGAAAATATCTTATTTTCATTTTGCTGCTAATGTGATTAAAACACTTATTTCTATGTTATAGCATGTGTGTGTGTGTGTGTGTGTGTGTATATATATATATATATATATATATATATATATATTTGGCTTCACAAATTTCTCATTCTCTTCATCTTTATTCTTACCTATATTCTACTTTTCCATCCAGATAATTTTCCTTTTGCAATAACAGCTCTTTGTAATATTGCTCTCAGTACAGATCTGATGATAATGAAGTGAGTGTCTCAGCTTTTTGTTTGCCTAAAAATTTCTTTATTTTGGAGAAAATTTCTCTCCACTATGTTTAGAGAATGTAGATATTTTATGTCAATCTGCAGTTAACTAACACTGTCTTCTACAGTAACCTATCTATAAATTCTAAATTCTACAGTAACCCATCTATAAATTCTAAATTCGAGACACCGTATTTTTGGAAGGAAGTATCTGATGATGATTATTCCCTTTTACTTATTTCATTACACAATGTGCTCATAGTTATTTCAAAGCTTTTGTCTGTTGATGTCAATGTCTAAATCATCTATGATTTTGTTTCCTTTTTTGTTTTTTTTTTTTTTTGGTCATATGGCACTCTCTCTTAACATGCCCAGTAATTTTTGAACACATGTGAGAAGTAGTGTCTAAAAATTATAGAAGCTCAAAAAGATATTTTCTGCTAGACAGGGTTCCTTCTCCTTTCTTCTCCTGGACAGAGTGGAGTCTGAGTATCTCAAATCTAAGGATATCTGAATTGGACTGAGTTACTGTTTAGAAAAAGATCAGTCAATCTCTGATTGGCCTCCACTTCTGAAATACGGTCTGCTTCTTCAGGTCTTTAGTGAAGAAGCTGAAGTATTCTACAGGGTGTGTTCTCTTTGAGGTCTTGAATTTAATCCATTTTCTCAGAAGAAAATTGCTCTGATTTTCAGATAACCCAACATACTGTATCCCCAAAGATGTCCATATCCTAATTACCAGAACCCATTAACATGCCATGTTATGTGGCAAGAAGGAATTATGTTTGTTAATCAACTGAATTTAAGATAAGGAGATTATCCTGGATTATTCAAGTGGGCCCAATAATGTAATCACAAGGATTCTCAGTTAGAAAAGACGGAGGCGGCAGAGTCAGAACCTGAGTGATACCATGGTGAGACTCCATCAGCCATTGCTGGGTTTTGAGATGGAAGGGGTTTATGAGGAAGAAAGTAGACAGCCTCTAGAAACTGGATGGGAATAAAATACATCCTCCTCTGAACCTGCAAGGAAAGTATACAGCCCTGATACTGTGAATTTAGGTCAGTGAGAACCTTTATAAACTTCAGAGCTCCCAAACTGTAAGATAATAAATGTGTGTTGTTTTAACCCACTGAATTTGTGGTGGTTTTATAGAAGCAATAGTAAATGAACACAGAGGTTTGTGGTTTATTTCTTTAGTCCCCCACACGTACATCTTCAGCATTTAGAAATTATTTTGATAAGGCAACAGTCCTGTGTATGAGGCACCTGCAGCTTCATACTCTTGCTTTGCAAGACTTTTTTTTTGCTGTTTTTTTGTCCTCCTTATGGAGAAGCTTCTACTTATTAGAAGGTCACATTCTTGGCTCTTGCCAGTGTTCAGAATAAGAAGATGCCCTGAGAGGAAGCAGATAGCAAAGGTATCTCATGTGGAATCAGCACCTTTAGTCCTCCTTGCTTCATTAGCTGTCCAGCAACTTTACATATGTGATGTTTGCATTGTATTGACTTCTAAATTGTTTTCAGTTGAGTATTTGTTGTAATCTACTCCATTGTATTAGTTCATTTTCATACTGCTATGAAGAAGTACTCAGGACTGGGTAATTTATAAAGGAAAGAGCCTTAATTGACTCACAGTCAAGCCTCCCTTCATTGCCAGGGATGCTTCAGGAAACTTACAATCATGGTGGAGAAGCAGGTACCTTCTTCACATGGTGGTACAATGGAGCGAGTGCAAGCAAGGGAAAAGCGCAGTGCTTATAAAGACATCAGATCTTGTGAGACTCACTAATTATCACAAGAAAGCATGGGGGAAACTGACCTTATGATCCAATTACCTCCACCCAGCACTGCACTTGACCTGTCAGTATTCTGGGAATTAAAATTCAAGGTGAGATTTGGGTGGGGACACAGAGCCAAACCATATTATTCTGTTTCTGGCCCCTCCCACATCTCATGTACTCACATTTCAAAATACAATCATGCTTCTCCAATATTTCATCAAAGTCTTAACTCATTCCAGCATTAACTCAAAAGTCCACAGTCCAAAGTTTCATCTGAGACAAGGCAAATCCCTTCCATCCATGAGCCTGTGAAATTAAAAGCAAGTTAGTTACTTCCTAGGTATAATGGGGGTATAGGCATTGGATAAATACTCCCATTACCAATGGGATAAATTGGCCAAAACAAATGGGATATAAGCCATATCCAAGTCTAAAATCTAATAGGGCAGTCATTAAACATTAAAGTTCCAAAATGATCTCCTTTGACTCTCTGGGCATGCTGATGCAAGAGGTGGGCTCCCATGGCCTTAGAAATCTCTATCTCTGTGGATTTGCAGAGTACAGCCTCTCTCCATTGCTTTCACAGGCTGGTGTTTAGTGTCTGTGGTTTTTCCAGGCACATGGTGCAAGCTTTTGGTGGATCAGCCATTCTGAGGTCTGGAGAATGGTTGTCCTCTTTTGATAGCTCCAGTAAGCCTTGCCCTATTGGGGACTCTGTGTGGGATCTCCAACCTCACATTTCCCTTCTTCACTGTCCTGGTAGGGGTTCTCCATGAGGGCTCTGCTCCTGCAACAAACTTCTGCCTGAACATCCAGGCATTACCATATATTCTCTGAAATCTAGGGCAAGTTTCACAAACCTCAATTCTTGACAGAATGATAAATACCTACAGGACTATTTATCAATGTCATGTGAAAGCTGCCAACGCTTGGGACTTGGACTCTCTGAAACAATGGCTTGAACTGTACCTTGGTCCCTTTTAGCAATGGCTGGAGCTGAAGCAGCTGGGATGCAGAGCACCATGTCCCAAGGCTGCACAGAGCATGCGGGACCTGGACCCAGCTCATGAAATCAATATTCCCTCCTAATCCTCTGGGCCTGTGATGGGAGCAGGTTCCACAAGGTCTCTGCATGCCCTGAAGACATTTTCCCCCTTGTCCTGGTGATTAGCGTTCAGCTTCTAATTACTTATGCAAACTTATGTGGCCGGCTTGAATTTCTCCCCAGAAAATGGGATTTTCTTTTCTACTGCATTGTCTGGCTGCAAATTTTCCAAACTTTTATGCTCTGTCACGTCTTGAACTCTTTGCTCCTTAGAAATTTCTTCCATCAGATATCCTAAATTATCCTTCTCAAGTTTAAAGTTTCACAGATTTCTAGGGCAGGGGCAAAATGCCACCAGTCTGCTTGCTAAAGTATAGCAAGAGTCACATTTGCACCAGTTCTCAAGAAGTTCCTCATCACCATCTGAGACCACTTCAGCCTGGACTTCATTGTCCATATTACTATCACATTTTGGTGAAAACCATTCCATAAATCTCTGGGAAGTTCCAAACTTCCCCACATTTTCCTGTCTTATTCTTAGCCCTTTAAGCTGTTCCAACCTCTGCCTGTTACCCAGATACAAAGTTGCTTCTGCATTTTCTGGTATCTTTACATCTGGTCCCCACTACCTTGATACCAATTTACTGTATTAGTCTGCTCTCACACTGCTGTGAAGAAATACCTGAGACTGGGTAATTTATAAAGAAAAGAGGTTTAATTGACTCAGAGTTTCATATTGCTGGGGAGACCTCAGGAAACTTACAATCATAGCGAAGGCAATGGAGAAGCATGGACCTTCCTTACAGGGTGGTTGGACGGAGTGAGTACGAGTGGGAAAATGCCAGATGCTTATGAAATCATCAGATCTCATGAGATTCACTCATCATCATGAGAACACATGGTAGAAACCACCCCTATGTTCCAATTACCTCAAGTGGTCTCACCGCTGACATGTGGGGATTATGGGGATTACAATTTAAGGCGAGATTTGGGTGGAGACACAGAGCCAAATCATATCATCCATTTACTATCTGGAGGCAGAATTTCCTTCTGAGCATTTTTGTCTCAAAGATACCACCTTAAATGGTTTTCTCCTGTTATATCTTAGAATATACTTCTATTTATTCTTGTTGTTTCATGAAGAACATTATGTTGTTCATCATTGGCATATTTTATAACATTTATCATTGTTTTTTAATTCTGGAAGAATTTCTAAGTTGTTCTCCTAAAACACTGTTATTTTCTTCAATAACATATTTTCATTTTATTGTTTAAAGTGTAACATTTAAATCTTCTCTTGCACTATTGTTTCTTCAATAAAAGTGTAAAATTTGGAATAAGGAGTGTGATAGCGAGGCTGGAAATCAGAGGATGTTTACATTATAAACATGTTTTGTATCATTGTCAAGTAGAGGCTTGACATTGGAATGGTTGTAATATTTATATATCTTTTTCTTATTTGGCTTCACCATTCTACTTTCAAGGCCCCATATCTACTTTCCTTGAAAAAGTCTTAGCAATCTTTAGAATCAATTTCCTTAAACAATGATTATTATGTAACCACAAACCCAGATTTTAAAATAATATTAATTTACCTACCTAGTGATTCTTATAAAGCTATAAACAAGCAACAATTCTCAATTCAATTGTTAGGCAGACTTATTTGAATGTTTTACCCCACACCACTGCATTTTATAATCTTCTCTTCCCCAAATGTATTTAGAATTTTAGGTAGGAAAGGAAAGTTTACAAGAATTATTTCAGTAAGCATTGAACATGCTGACAAAGTTCTGGAAGTGCTAGTATCTTTTCTTTTTCCAGATGGAGTCTCATTCTGTTGCCCAGGCTGGAGTGCAGTGGCATGATCACTGCTCACAATTCTCCTTCCTCAGCCTCCAGAGTAGATGGGATTACCAGCATGCCCCACCACATCTGGATAATTTTTTTGTATTTTTAGTAGAGCCAGGGTTTCAGCATGTTGGCCAGGCTGGTCTTGAACTCCTGACCTTAGGTTATCCACCTGCCTCAGCCTCCCAAAGTGCTGGGATTACAGGATTGATCCACCATGCCCAGCCATACCACATTTTTTGAACATTTTATGATGCAAGATAGACAAGCTTTTTGGCCTTTAATGCACATTAAATAAGACATACCCTAAAACTGCTTTGAGAGGCACCACTCACATTAATCAAAAATGGTTAAAGTTATTGTAGGGTGAAATAATACTGAATAGGAAAATAACTAAAATTTCCATTGTAAGTCTTCCAATTTGGCTACAGCATCTTTTAAACCCACACCCAAAAGTGCCCTTTTCTGTGGTTTATAATCTCTTTTCATATGTTTCTGGTGCTTGGTTGTAGAGTGATTTACTGAAGTTTAATTACTTCTCACAACAGAGGATTAGTGTTGCCACCTATCTGTAGCAGACTTAAATGTTCTGTACAAGGTTTTATTAGTTTGGAGAGAGGGTTATGCATTCTTTCATTCAAGGTGAATACAGTACAAGTGATTTAATTATTGTGACCACAACTTTATAGCGTTGCATTGCCTATAGTTTCTTTCTTTTAAAGTTATAAAATTCTGTTGCGTAATTCAGTCAGCTGACTTAGTTTCTAAATATGTATCAGTCTTCTGGCACTAAAATATTAAAGTAATATCATCATTTGACTTCATGACAGATTTCACATTGGTGAAGATAGAGACTCACAAACTTAGAGATCCAGCTGAGAGAGTTTGCTACTCACTGCTTTGATGGAAAACAGTGTCAGGTCACCTCTGTAAACGTCTCTGCATTGTAGAGATCTAACAGGTATTTTTCTCCTCACCAAAAAAAGAGACACTGGAGTGAAGATTCCTGGAGTCTTCTACCAAATTCCAACTTTACTTCCTAAAGCTTCTCATTGTTTCAGCCACTTCAGGGCTGATAAGCTAATAAGATAAAGTCATCAGTTACAGTCATTTTTTGCTAAATTTCAAAGTATTAAATCTCTTGGGTAACAATCTTTTTTAAAAGTTATAGATATTTGGTATTCAGTTCTTTTTTATAAAACAAAGTATCCTAATAAAATAAGAATTTATGAAATCTTACCTTAAGTAAAAACATGTGATTATTCCTTGAAGCTATATCAAAAACATCTCTTATTTTACTTTCAATGTTTTATGGTAATTTTCCCAAACCTGTTGTTTTTTCCCTTGCTCTGCTCTACAGAATAACTTTAAACTCAGCTATGTTAAGATTTTATGCCACATTTTATTCTTCCAAGTTACTTTGATTAATTCTGTTATCTATGAATTTTTACTTCAGTATGGTAGACCCATTTAAATTCTAAAGTAAAATTAAATACCCTAGAGAAATAAAATTGCTTCACTAGAAGAAAAATAATAATGGGCAGACTTTAGCCTAAGTATCCCATTATCATTTCCATCCCAAAATACAGTAGGGAAGCTTCATCCACAACAAAAAAAAAAAATGACGAGTAGTAGCATCTTAGGATACTGAAGAGGAGAGAATGTTTTTCCAAAATGATTCTTTCTCTTCTCATGTGAATATAAACTTATTGGGCCTCATTGAAAGTCTTTCCAACATAGTTACATTACAGGTTTAAGATCTTCGCCCTCCTTTTGGGTTCTTCTTATACTTGCCCTTAGTATAACCAATGACAGTCTTTATTCTAAATTTTGAAGAATCCTTTCTTGCATGGGGAGAGAAAGGGAGAGGTTTTTACAAAGGTATGCACATTTCTCTCCTAGGACTGATCCCAAGGGTTGCCTACTCCCAGAGTTCCAAAATAAAGAAAGTTAAAAAAAAAAAAGAAACTGAATTTGGTGTGCATGTGATCCCTTCATCTGTCTGTAAACAGAAGTTGTAAATCAATCTTTATAGAAACATAAGAAATGATTTTTTTTTTTTTTTTTTTTACATTTTCCAGTGTCATGGTGTTGCAGCTTTTTCACTCCTGGGTAAAATGAGTGGGAGGGAGGTTACTGCTCTTTCACTCCTACTGCAGGCGAGCTCCCGATTCTTGTCCCAAGACCACGAAAAATAAGACACGTGGAGACCAGAGAGGAAGGAATATTTGAATTTTTAAGTGACAGAAAAGCTCTCAGCAAAGAGAGGGGAACCTGATGAAGGGTTGCTAGCTGTGGGGCTAAGTTTGGGAATTTTGTGGATTGTGAAGGGGTAGGAGTGTGCTGACTGGTCTGTTGGCTGTCTTGAAGAAAGCACCACTCAGAAAGAGGCACCATAGTGTAAAGCACCATTTGGGGCTGAAGTGAAGGCACTGGCCTGGGTTCAATCAGAGGCTGAAGTGAAGGCTCTGAGAAAACACTTGCTCTGAATCAGTAGAGAAAAAGGATATATAAAGAAATGTGAATGAGAAAACACAGTAATATCTTTCAAAAAAGTAGTCCCTATTATGTAAACACTGAGCTTAATAAACAAAAACAAACAAACAAGATAACAAAAAACTCACTCCTTGGAGTTAAAACATACTCTGCTCTAGTGTAAATGAAGCCTAACAGAGAAAGAACCTCATGTATTCTGGAAGCAATGGTATGCAAAAACATCATTGAGGTCCATTGCTTCATGATTTTGACTTAGGACTTGTGATTTATTAGATGATTTAACAGGTCTGAGTCTCAGGTTCCTATTTGTAAAATGAATATAAATAATTTGTTAATAGCGGCTGTAAAGACATAACAAATTTAATCATGAAAAATGAGGAGTGTTATTATTGTGAAGTTAATGAAAATCCTTATTTTTCACTTTGGCTAAACTGTCACAGAAAAAAACAGAAAGGAACACAATGAAACACATTATACAGAAGGTACAGTAAATGGAACAGGGAGATTCCCAAACTACTGGGAAACAGTCTCTTGCAATCTCACTCCGCAAAACCACATAAGGACCTTAGTGTCTTCAAGCACCATTTTACAAACTTCATCGAAGCAGAGCACAATCTGTATAATTCTCACATTGCTCAGAGGTGCCTCTCCAAGGATGTTGTAATGATTAATCAACAAGCAATTTGATTATCCATTAAAATGTTCTCAATGATATATATTAATATATTGGGCAATGAATTCACCAAATAGTAAACAATATGGTGTTTGGCCCATTCAATAAAATCAGGCACTTTAAAAAATTATTTAACCAAGTAAATGTATCAATTGCAATTCAAATACAATTATAGTTTAATATTTCTGAACATGAAATTTAAAATTACCTGAGGGAAGATTCTATAATTAGTAATTTAAAATTTAAGTTTAATAGACTCTTAGTTGGTCTCAATGTCTACTTCTTTCATTTTCCCCTCCTAATGGAAACTCTGGCTTGTATCTGAACATCTGGACACCCAGTTTAAGAACAATGTTCAGTCACCCTTTGCCTCCAGTTCACTACTTATGACTAATTTCTAACCAATGAATTTGAAGTTTTATGTGGGAGATTTAGGTATCTTCCACAAAAGGAATTACATATAACCATGACAATTTTTTTCTTAACATATTCTGCTGCAAGAAAATCAGAAGTCATCTTGGGTCATGAGAACAAGGGTCACACCTTAGGAATGGTGTACCCTGGGCTAGAAGGAGATGGGCTTTTTGAGGGAGTAGAGCTGACATACCAGCCCTATACTGCATATCTTAGAATATTACTTATTCAGACATAAATAAAATTCTGTTATTAAGGCAAACTACGATTTAAGATGTTACTTGCAGCGATTTCTTATCTTAAATTATACTGCATGTTTCTGATATCAGCTTATATTTTATCATTTATCTATCTTATTTTTATCTTGAACATTTCATTTTATTAAAAATTTTGTCTGACAAAAGGCTAATACCCAGAATCTACAAAGAACTAAAGATTTACAAGAAAAAAACAAACCCATTCAAAAGCGGGTGAAGGGTAGGAACAGACACTTTTCAAAAGAAGACATATATGAGGCCAACAAACATATGAAAAAATGCTCTTCATCACTGGTCATTAGAGAAATGCGAATCAAAACCACATGCAGATACCATCTCACTCCAGTTAGAATGGCGATCATCAAAAAATCTGGAGACAGCAGATGCTGGAGAGGATGTGGAGAAACAGGAACACTTTTACACTGTTAGTGGGAGTGTAAATTTGTTTATCCATTGTGGAAGACAGTGTGGTAATTCCTCAAGGACGTAGAAATAGAAATTCTATTTGACCCAGCATTTCCATTACTGGGTATATAGCCAAAGGATTATAAATCTTTCTATTATAAAGACACATGCACACATATGTTCATTGCAGCACTGTTTACAATAGCAAAGACCTGGAACCAATCCAAATGCCCATCAATGACAGACTGGACAAAGAAAATGTGGCACATATACACCATGGAATACTATGCAGCCATAAAAAATGATGAGTTCATGTCCTTTGTAGGGACATGGATGAATCTGGAAACCATCATTCTCAGCAAACTGACACAAGAACAGAAAATCAAACACTAGATGTTCTCATTCATAGGTGGTGGTTGAACAATGAGAATATGGCGGGGGAGCATCACACACTGGGGTTTGTTGAGGGGGACTCGGGGAGGGACAGCGGGGGGTAGGGAGGTTGGGGAGGGATAGCACGGGGAGAAATGCCAGATGTAGGTGATGGGGAGGAAGGCAGCAAATCACACTGCCACGTGTGTACCTATGCAACAATCCTGCATGATCTGCACGGGTACCCCAGAACCTAAATTACTATATATATATAGTATATATATATATATATATACTATATATATATATATATATATATAGTATATATATATATATAGTGTGTATATATATATATATATATAGTGTATATATATACACACACACACACACACACACACACACACACATTCCCTTTTTTAAAAAGTTTTTGTGAACTTAGCTACCAAATCATTTGACTTATTATACTTCAAAAACTACTATATTAAAACGGAACCACCTATTTATTGATCCTACTACTTATGTTTACTTATAGAAATCCAGTTAGATGTTTAATATATTTTTTAATTTTTTTATTGCATTTTAGGTTTTGGGGTACATATGAAGAACATGCGGGATTGTTTCATAGTTACACACGTGGCAGTGTGATTTGCTGCCTTCCTCCCCATCACCTATATCTGGCATTTCTCCCCATGCTATCTCTCCCCAACTCCCCACCTCCTGCTGTCCCTCCCCTATTTCCCTTCAACAGATCCCAGTGTGTGATGCTCCCCTCCCTGTGTCCATGTGTTCTCATTGTTCAACACCCACCTATGAGTGAGAACATGTGTTTCATTTTCTGCTCTTGTATCAGTTTGCTGAGAATGATGGTTTCCAGGTTCATCCATGTCACTACAAAGGACACGAACTCACTGTTTTTGATGGCTGCATAATATTCCATGGTGTATATGTGCCACATGCATTGGAAACAAAAGCCAAAATAGACAAATGGGACCTAATCAAACTCCACAGCTTCTGCACAGAAAAGAAACAGTCATTAGAGTGAATTGGCAACCAACAGTATGGGAAAAAATTTTTGCAGTTTACGCATCTGACAAAGGGCTGATATCCAGAATTTACAAAGAGCTAAAACAGATTTACAAGAAAAAAAACAAACAAGCCCATTCAAAAGTGGGCAAAGATGTTTAATATTTTTAAGGGAAATGTGAATTTTCACATTCTAAAGATACCTACATTATATCTGCATATGTATCACATATAGTGATTTTAATGATACCCCATTCTACTAGGGAATAGTTACCAATACTTAGTCCCCTAATTTTCTTTATAAACATACATTTCCCAAGTTTGGCACGATTGTAGTAAAGATATTTATTGTACTATATTCCCATGAAGTGGAAAGATTAGAAATAAATGATTAACTTAAGGCTACTACTTTCAAAATTGTATTTATGTAATGCATACAGTTTTATTAAATATTTAAGATCAGAGTCATTAAGCAAATAATCACTTAAGTCAAAAGAAAAAAAAATCAGACTCCTTATTTAGACTGTTAGCTAATCAATGTTTGAGTGAAAACAAGCAAAAGAGAGTCTGCAAACAGGATGCTGGGAATGTTTAGTCTCTGGGCTGTGCAGGTCCCACTTTGTAAGCGGGGATAATGAAAATGTAAGTGGTGAACAACAAGGTAATGCTAGGAGTTTCGTAAATGGGGCTTAAAGAAGTGAAAACTGTTGAGTTATTTTTGTCCTTTGACATTTTATAAGTACTATTGAGTGGGTGTATGGAAAAGCATATTTCCAGTCTATATTTTCTGGCTACCTCTTGTGAAATTAAGAAAATCTCTGTGAAGACAAAGTGGCAGCTCCATCTGTTACCCTCCTTCATATATAAAACCTGCAGTCACAGGATCCTGGTGTCTAAACAGGGCTAATATTATTTGAGTATGATATCCAGAAAAAAAACTCGTATGGACCATTTCTAAATATCATTCTTGGATTTTCATGAGAAAGACAGTATCTATAAATATTGCTTATTACTCTTAAGAAGAATTTTTCTGACAAAATATTTCTCTTTTTCTTCTTGGTCCAGGTAGCCTCAAATATATTGTTGCATGCTTTGGATCCATTTTGAACCTTGAGGAAGATATACATCATCATACTGACAGAAAAAAATCCATGACCTCAGTTTACTTATTTATCATCATGCAAATCACATTTTATTGTCTTGAAAATTTATTGTCTAATCTTGATTCATATACTATTTGCTATAATAAATATTTAAATACATAGTTTACTATAGCTGATTTGTAAAAGAAGTAATATATTAACTTACTGTTGGTATTGAGTGCTCTGATGAGCTGTGGGTATAATTACCACTGAAAATGGTGATTCCAGACAAGATGCCTACCAAGAAAACAGGAATCTTTAATTACTATTTTCAAGGAAAGGAAGTGCTGTCGACAGTTACTTCCATGAAAATAGAGACCTAAAAGAAAGGTCACGAAGAGTGAGAAGTACCCGAACCAAATAAATCATGCTTTTCTGTTACTATTTCCCAACACTTCAAAGTGAAAATTAGCAATGGCTAACAGCTGTGAAAGAAAGACCCAGCAAGAGGACATAGTAGAAATTGTGGTTGGCATGAAGGCAGAGTTTTAAAAGATCATTCAATTTTAAGAGGAGGATAAAGGTTTGTAACCAGAATGACTTTATTATCATAGTACTTGTATGTGTGGTGAAAGATTTTTTAAAATTAGACTGTGGACTTGTAACTAGCCCTGGGCTTTTCCTACAGCTAGATGGGAGCAGTAAGTTCTAGTGTTTTGTTCACTCTAGGGTGAAAATGGCTAACAATAATTTAGAGTGTGTTTTCAAAAAGCTAAAAACTAAAAGAGACTATTGAATATTCACAGCAGGAAGGAATGATAATTGTTTGAGGTGATAAAGATGATAATTACCTTGATTTGATCATTGCATATTGTAGCCATATAGTGAAATATCACTCTGTATCCCATAAATATGTACAGTTATGATGGGTCAAATAAAAAGGAAAAAAGTTAACAACACATTAAATTTTAATTCCTTTACGAACTCTATCCTGCTGTTCTTTACTCAGCCTGATCTTCCTTACAGAGCCTTTTTCACCTAGCGGCCTTATTTTTACCTCTTGGCTAACTGAAGTTGATTGAATCAAAGGGAAGATATATGTCTGGCTTCTATAAAGTTCTGGTGCATTTTTTTCTTTCATTAAACATAAATATAAAAATTTTAATCAAGCTCCTCAGAGAAAAGAAAAAGGAGGTGAAAGATTTATTTGTGAAAAGTTGATGAGGTGAGCTGGCAATGATAGAACAATTTACTTTAAATAGCACTTACTGAATTCTTAGAATGGAAATGACACGGTTTAGGCCACCAGTACTTCGAGAATTTCTGCCTTTGAGGAGCTAGCAATTCCCTGAAGGGAAAGATGTATAAAGAAAATATTAAATGCAACAACTTAAGTATTACATAAGCTGAAGAAACAGAACTGGCCCTCACAAGAATCCCCTGAAAGTCCACAAAAGGGATATAGACAGACTTCTTTCTGAAAGAATTTTACACCTGGGCTGAATCTTACTGGAAGACTCGGGAAAGAATTAGGAAATGGATATTCCAGGCAGAGGTAATGAAATAATCACAGAATGTGTAATGAGAGGAGGAATTCTAGAGTTGGCAAGTTGAGTGAGGAATTATTGGAGTAATCCAGATAAGATAATATTGAGAACCAGAACTAGCATCCTGTTAATTTGGATAAAGAAGAGAGACTAGATATGAGAAATTTGGTCTAAATAAAACTATAAGATCTTATAAATTGATCAGTGTAAATAATAAACAGTTACTTAGGATGACATATATCTTCTGTAACAATTTAGACTGTAGTGCCAATATATGAGATAATATTCAAGTGTATAATTCTGGAGGATAAGATTAAGTGAACCTGTTGAACTGGAAGTATCTGGAGCACTTCCAGAAAGATATGTCCATGAAGTACTTTCATATGCAGATATGAAATCCAGATGCTAGATTAAAATTAGATGCACAGATATAAAAGTTACTAGCATATAGTCTTGGTTAAAAATATGACAGTGAAAAAACATCACCCAGAAGAGAAATTAAGATTTAACAACAACGAAGACTCAATGAGCAGAAATGAGAGTCATGGAAATCAATACTATGTAATGGTGGGAGGAAGAAAGAAGTTGACAAAGGAAATCAAGAAGAAAGATCAAATAGATTGGAAGAAGAATTAGAAAAATATTGTATCACAGAAGAAAAGGGTGTAGATTCTCAGAGTAAGAAAAGATCAATCGAGTGAAATGCAACAATGAAATCATTGTAGAATGAAGACAGAAAAGTGTCCAGTGAATATAAAGATACGAAGATTAAGGGTCCGGGTTGCCAGAGGAGTTTCAGTGAAATGATGGGAGAGTGCTGGGAATGAATTGCTAAGAGAAGAGATTGAATATTGTCAGCATTTTCAAGATAATTGGCTGAGATGGAAAGGAAAATGAGGAGAATGCCCTGTTACATAGGATACATTCTTCTTGGAGGTTCGTACTAGAGCCCCTGAACTCGTTGGTAATAATCACTCTCATTTTCATTTTATGAGTGAAATATTTTCATGTTAGTAAACTAACTATTTACATGTTAGTGAATTAATGTTACTGAACATTAAGTTTTAGGGTGAATTTTATTATTTATTGATACTACTATCTCCCCAAATTCATATTAATGTATTATGTTTAGGTCTTTATAATAGAAGTAGTTCAGCTGTACTAATTTAATTGATACACTACTTAACTTAGAAATAGTAACTTAAAACATGATTTTATTTAAGTGTATTAACTGACCAAGAGTGGTATAATTTTAACAAAGTTGTTTATTGTATTGTATATGCACACAACGCAAGGATTAAGAATATAGCAATTAAATTGTCATGGTATTTTGTGATTTGTCCTTATAAAATACACAAATCATATGGTAAAAGCACATTTTAGATGATGTAGAAAGAAATAAAAATATCATTAGTTACATAAAGCTTAAAGCAAGCAATGAAATACTTTTATTCATAATAATATCTCATCAGTTTTGGAATGGAAGCAAGCAAGAGATAAACCATTCAGAAAAGACATTTCGTAAGTGATAATGTCTGATCTTGTTTACGTAATATTTATAAAAGCAGAAAAAAAATTTGCAAGAGGAAAGCCAAGATTGTTCTTAGAGATTTTGTAAATCAGGCTTGAAATATATATTTTTGAGCTGCCTTTCTATACTTTTGCCTTTTTTTTTTTTTTTTGAGATGAAGTCTTGCTCTGTCACCCAGGCTGGAGTGCAGTGGCATGATCTCTGCTCACTGCAACCTCTGCCTCCCAGGTTCAAGCGATTCTCCTGCCTCAGCCTCCTGAGCAGCTGGGACCATGGGTGCACACCACTAAGCCTGGCTAATTTTTGCATTTTCAGTAGAGATGGAGTTTCATCATATTGGCGAGGCTGACCTCAAACTCCTGACCTCGTGATCCAACCACCTTGGCCTCACAAAGTGCTGGGATTACAGGTGTGAGCCACTGTGCCCGGCCTGTTTTGTCATTTTATGACCACCATTGCATATAAAAATTACCTTTCTAGTCTAAATTTTTTTGATCATCATTTGTGAACTTAACCAAATTGCCCTAAAACAAATCTGCAGGAATTTTCCCTGGGTCCTTTAAGTTGCAGAAAAAATAGCCAAGCCTTTAATTTACTTTATACTTGCTTAGATCTTTTTGAAGGATATATAAATGGTATTTTACTAACCATTTTGAGAGTTTTCCCGTATTTAGTTCTCCTCACCATCTATGCACAGAAAGAACAGCACATTGAAACTCCCCAGCAGATGAACAAGGCCCTGTGACTAGTTCTGTCTGGTCTGTGAGGTGGTTATAGGTCTGATGTCTCAACTGTCAATTGTTAGCTGAGGCAGTGAAGAATTCAGGATGATTTTTCCAGTCTCTTTCTGTGTGCCTGCTATGGTAACGGTGGAGGAAAGAATGTACTGAGACAGCGAGTTCAAAATGTGAAAGCAACATGAATTCCTGAGTTGCTGCATGGGGTCTGTTGTTCGGAAGTCACGCCAAACTGTAGCAGACGTTGTGTGAGCAAAAACCAAACACCTGCGGTGCTGAGCCACTGAGTTTTGGAGATGTTATTGCAGCACAACCTACCCTCTCCTGACCATAAAACATTCAGAACATCTTCTTGTACCCAAAGTAAAGCGTGTCACCTAACTACTTTTTTCTTCTGGTTAGTATCTATGAAGTAGACTTGGGGGAAAAAAGGCATAAGAGGACGAGAGGGAAATAGGTGGGATGGAACCCGCAGGACATATTAGTAAAATGCCCAAGACAGTAATTTAAGGGACTACAATTATTCATTAGGTTTTAAAATAATCATGTTAAATTTACAGATATTTTCTCCTCCTTGCCTTCTCCAACTCAGTGAGGATATAACTTGCCATAGTTGTTAGAGAAAATGTCTTACCCAGGTCTAATAGGGTTGCTGCTTTGACAGTTCAGCTCTCTTGAACTGTTCGCATTCCTCGTTCCTGTGTCGTAAAAAGGAAAAAAAGAACAGTATAAATCCCTGCATTCCTCGCGCCTGTAATCCCAGCACTTTGGGAGGCCAAGGCGGGTGGATCACGAGGTCAAGAGATCGAGACCATCCTGGTCAACATGGTGAAACCCTGTCTCTACTAAAAATACAAAAAATTAGCTGGGCATGGTGGCGCGTGCCTGTAATCCCAGCTACTCAGGAGGCTGAGGCAGGAGAATCGCCTGAACCCAGGAGGCGGAGGTTGTGGTGAGCCGAGATCGCGCCATTGCACTCCAGCCTGGGTAACAAGAGCCAAACTCAGTCTCAAAAAAAAAAAAAAAAAAAAAAAATCCCTGCATTCCTTTCTCCTTTCAAATCTCTGCTATGTGATTTTTTGTTGCAAATGAAGATATTTATCATTACTACATTCTCCCTCTCCCTACATCTTGTTTCGAATGCTGTGTCTGAGTATTTCACAAAGGCTTTTGAAAGTTGCTTCAGTTGCTTTTAGTTGCAGAATGAGTTGAGGAAAAGTAGTTTTTGGACATCAAATGATTCTGCAACTTATGACTTAGAAACTAGTCACCTTTCCCTGGAGGTTCACGATAATCTCAGACTGTGAGATTTGTTTGTACAGGCGATTCTGAGATGTACTGTGCATGTGTGTATGTATGTAAGCACATACACGTATATGTTTATGTTCATGTGTACACACGTGTGTATATGTATGCACACACATGTATGTAAGTACAGGCATGTGTGTGTATGTATGTACATACACATTTTTTTGTATATATGGCATGTATCTTACCCATAGGTATGACAGTAAGTGGAAAAATGAGATTTTTTCCCCAAGGATTTAGGAGATCCAACAACCAGGATCCTATGACATTAAAGAGCGAACTTTTATTTTGTAAAGGAACTAACAAGCAGTAAAAAACGAGATGAGAAGCATTTTTTTTTTAAAAGCAGTCTGACACTCCTGTCATAATACAACTTTCTTTCCACTTAGAGAGTTTTGCATGGTGAGGCAAATACGAATACTAACTGTTTGGGTAAATGCTACATTCTCCTATACAATTTACTTCCTTAAAGAAAGTATTAAGTGAACATGATTTTTTAAGGTAAATGTTTCTACCTATTTATTATTATTATTTCTAACTGAAGTGCCATTCTAATTCTAAAACATGTGCGTGGGCACGTTGGCATCACCTCTGTGTTAACTCAGGTAGCATAACCGTCCTGACTGTTTTTGGCACCACACGGCTGGCGCTCACCATGGTAGTTCAGCCCAGCAATCTGTTCACTCTTTTGGCACTGCTGCTTTTTAAGTCTATTATTTCAGAGCTGATCAGTGGGTACTGAGGATGTTGTCTACATCTCGAAGCCCTTAAGCAGGCTTAGTCTTTGATACACTGTTTATCATGTCCCCCTTTACATGTAGGTGATGTTGCCTAATGAACTGGGTCTCACTTGCTGTTCACTGTTTTGCATTTTGCTCTTCACCCATTAGCCAGTATTATGGCAAGCATTCCTTCACTAACAGAGAGAGCTGTAGATGTGCCAAGCCCCATCATCCTCTCTTTTCTTTGCTTTATGAAGCATGTTGGGACCAGATGGTCTTCTAAATAGAGCTTTTAAAAAGAGCTTTCAACACGTTGTGTTTCAGGAGGTAGTTTCCTCTCTTTGGTGAACAGGTGATTTCTTACAGGTTTTGAGCCCCTTGCTCTTTATTATTTCTTCTTTTTTTAAAAACAGAATCCTCACTCATTTTCATGAAGGAAAGAAAATGGAAAGTGTATCTACTCCAAATCTTGAAGCATAATGGTTAAAAAATAGTTATGTTCAACAGGCTTTTATATAACATTTTCTCTTTTTAGTTTTATAACAACTCTTGAGATATGGAAGAAAAATTATCTTCATTAAAAACCTGAGAACCAGAGATTAAATTCTTGACTGGTCCTACAAAGAAATTTAATGACAGAACTAATAAAACAGTTTCAATGTTCATTATTGTATTTCTTACTCTTTCCGAAATACTTAATAATTACTGTGATGTAAAGACTCAAATCATCACTACTTGATCAGAATATAGCAAAGAAGAAGAACACATAATTCCATTTTTCTATTTTAATTTTATTTTTTCCAAACCAAGATCAAGATGCATATAACAATGTGTATTTATGATTTATCAATAATGAAGGAATAATGAATATTCTGGACATCAGTTTCCAATACTTGATGATGATTAGGAGAAAACAAATACATAGAAAAATAGTTCTGCCACAACTATACATAGCTTGAAGTATGTATTCAACTGAAAATTAAAATTTTAATTTCCCCAGTCAGCCACTTTTTAATTTAATGGGCCCTCTTTTCAAAATAAGTATAAAGGTAACTAAATTAATCATTAAATCATTTGATCTATGTCTAGTTAATATACTTGGTAGAAATTGATTTTAGATGTACTTGGTAGGTGTTGATATTTCTCTCTCTTAACTTTTTCATGCTGTCAGATTTATTTTTGATTTCTATAAAAGGCATCTACATTTTTATTCATGGCTACAGATATTAAAAAGGTTTATTCCAATGCCTATAACACCAACAAATTTTCTCTCTGTTTTCACTGGGTTTGATTTAAGGAGAAAATAGAAAATCTGTAATTAAAACCCTAAATATAGTACAAAAATAAACTGCATTTTTGCCATTCCAAATTTAGCTAACTGAAATGTAATAAAAAAAATACAAAGGTTAATCATTATACAATAGATATTTTTAAATGCATTGAAACATTCATAAAAAGATTATTTTAAGAGTGAGTGAAAAGTTCTAGAAAAATTTTAGGAATATTTTACATTTATTTGACAGTATATTTTCTCATCATATACTATTGAATATAACATGCTGCCTTCCAACTGTATATGTCTTAAAATGCCCCAATTTGTGAAATGTTTCTTTAGTTTAATGGGAAAAAAATCATAAAATAGGTTTCTATTCTTTTAAATTTGAAATGGAGGGTTTATTTTGAGGGATTTGAATTAGGCCTTGTCTAGAAATAATTACGTGAAATGCTAGTTTGCCGTGATCATTTTTCCACCACCAAAGTTTATTTTTTTCTTCATTTTATTAGCCCTTTTAACTCTGCTAATATCAGTACGCCATATTATTCAGATACTGTTTAGATGGCACACTACCAAGGACAGGAGAGACTAACCAGGCGGTGACTCTATTCACCAGTCCTACGTTTACCCTCAGTAAAATTAATTTTATTAATTTTTTGCTATTTATTTTTGTTTGTTTTCTTGAGAGAAGGTCTCACTCTGTTGCCCAGGCTGGATTGCAGTGGCACAATCACAGCGTACTGCAGCCTGCAGTCCCAGCATCAAGCAATCCTTCTACCTCAGCCTCCCTAGCAGCTGGGACCAGAGATTTTACTTTATTATTTTAAGCAAAAATGTAATAAAAATGAAAAACAAATGTGATTTACCCATGGCTAGATTCTAAAGCCATGGGTAAATCACATTCCCATGTGTTAAAACCCAAAATATGCATTTTCATGGGGCAAAGACTTCATTAACCTCCCTAATAGCAAAGTACAAGGCCATAAAACATTTGGCACTTTCTCTTCCCCCTCAAAATACAGTTTTCTAGATCTGCTTTCTCACCACATAACTCCCTGTAACCACCTTAAATAAGGGTAATCCTGCAATGCCTTGGGAGCAGGGAAAGATAACTGTAATTACTTCTACTATGTGTTGATATATAAAATACTTACTCCTCTAAGACAAGTACATAAACAGACGACTTTAGTTCAATAGATTTATACCCTTAATCAAAAAATGTATGTTTTGGACTTTCAGCATTCTATATACTGTGGAGCCTATAGTCAAGTGTGTTTAGGGATTAAAAAAGTGAATCCCCACATTTTATTCGACTTACATTTCCTATAATAGAACACTTTTCAGGTATTGGCTAAATGTACTCTTGGTCAACAGGTGATCTTTGATGTGGTCAGACAGAAATCCAGGCAACTGCAATAAGTGGTTCCCCAATTTCTAGGGCGTCCTCTTGTATAGCCAGGTAGATGGGAATTTGGAACATGGAAAAATCCCACTACTGGTGTGTAGGTCCTACCCTGGAAGTGATGCACACCATTTTGTTTATGTTCATTTGGCAAAAATAGCTGGATGCAAGGGGAGCTGGAAATGAGAACACAACTTCCAAAGATAGCTCACCTTAGAAAACAGCAAATAACACATATCAATACAGTGTTGTTTTGTTAAGGATTGGACAAAATGATCTGAAAAAGAAGAAAGTCACGATATTGGAAATAAGTTGCAAACTTTAATCAATATTAGTGAAGTAATCTTGAAACACATGTGAAGTGTATGCATCTTCTAAAATTGTCAATATCTTCTTTACCCTTAATTCTTGATCAGGGTACATACTTGTGAATATTTGAGGGTTGCATGCCACAGAAAGTATCATAAACTAGCTTCAAAACAAAAATTTATTTCGAGACTTTAGGAGTGTGTTTACAAAAGCTAAGAGCAGAAACACAGCAGCACTGGGACCAGGGGCAGGTAAAGTCTGAGGCTTTAAGGTCCCTTATGGCTAATGCTTTTGGTATACCTTCTCTTTCTGATGACCAACCCTTTCAAATTCTCAGAACACAGGAAGTTGCAAGATGCATATTCTGTAGTTTTCAGATGTGTGCTTCTTACATTCTGGAAAACTAAATGAGTTAGGATCTCTTCATTTCAATTCAAAATTCGAGAAGAAAACATCTAATTAGCTCATCTTGGATCCGTTTTCTACCTCTAGACTAATTCACTGCAGGAAGACACATTGCACAAATCTAAGCTTAGTTGTTTAAATCAGAAATCTATCTTGGTGATCTTTGCAATATTTGAAATGGCTCAAGTAAGCTATTAAAAAAGCTCACACCTTTCAGCTGTAAGAACTAGTTCAGTGAGTCTGGATTAGAGGATGCATAGATGAGAGTGGTAATAGATGAAAATGAGATAGATGGGATTGGAGTGATTTATAAAGAGACTCAGAATATCACACTAACTGCAAAGGCATGATAGCATAGTCAGAATGATGATTTAGAAATACCATTTTTAAAGTATTGCCGAACTTGAAATGAGAAAGTATTATGAAGTCTTAGTGAGCATTGTTGAGGTAGTGCTGAAGAGAACCATGGCTGTTTCAAATGTAATCATCAGAATACAACTAATCAATGCATTACAACTAGTTTATTCCTGATTTTTCTTTCATGTATATTTTTAATTAATTGAAGAAAACATTTTAGTCATATTTAGAGATTTATTTAGCCAAATTATATTCATTACAATACTAAAAGTAAAGAAATGGTGAATATTATCTACAATATAGTACATTTGTTGATTATGTTAGTGGATAAAATATTTTCTGCAACACTCAAAGTTACCTTGATAAATGCATACTTTTAATCTAAGTTTTCATTATCTAACTGTTTTGACATTTCTAGAACATTCAACACACATTTCATACTTTTAAATTTAAAAGTTTAGGAACTATGGGCATATATAAATAAATACATCAAAATATACAAAATTCATATACATTTCTGATATTTTGAAGTAGTGTTTTATCTGCCTTTCCCCCCATTTTCCTCAATAGAAATAATGCAGCTGCAACAATGATAACATTTTCAAATATTAAACATATGATTTTAAATTCCTGTATGCACTAGGTTTTATTTCAGCCCTATTATTAAGGTGAAAACCATGAATTTTTTTTTACCTCAGGAAGAAAGGGAGAAAATGATGTCTTAAGAAAGTCATCAATCAACTCTTAGTCTCAAAGTTCACTCCTTTGAACCCACAGTGTATAGTTCTCCAAATTTTAAGAAGTCCCACCATATGTTATATATTCTATGTTATACATATAGTAATTCTAATAGGGAGCTGAAGAGCACTCTTGCCTTTGGTTTAGAAGAGAGAAGCTATGGAAAGAAATATAGAAAAAAGGAAGGGCAAATGGACAGACAGGATAAGGGCATGTGTGGGGCAGCGGAGAGTGACATTACTCTCCTCATCGCCCAGATTAAATGCGGGAATGAGAGAGGAAAAAATAGAAACTCAAGAAAAATAAAACAAAAAAGCAAGAACACTTTTGTTCTGTTTTGTCTTTTGAACTCCGAGAGGGTACAGACTTATGGAAGCGGTTGAGGACATACAATTTGGGGGATAACTTCAGCTAAATAGAAATAAATGCTGAGCACTACAGAGATCCCTTAAGACTGTGTGGAGCTCAGTCAGAACGTCTGCCATGCTCCCTGCAGGAGAAATGAGAAGAAGCCAAGAGAACGACATCTGTGGGCCTGCTTTGGGTGAGCACGGTGATGACGAAGCAAGGGAATGAGACAGGACACCACAGACTTGGGACAGATGAAGACAGTTGAGATGTAGAAGTCCGGAGGCAATGACATGCTTGTGAATGATTATCAACTGGCTAGCCAGAAAGCAAAAGCCTTGATTTGCGATACTTGCCCCGTTCTGTGGTGAAATACTCCTGTTGTGAGGGGCTTCAGGTCATAGGCCCAGCATGGATTTAGGAAGAGATATAAACGGCTCTAGGCAGCCAGCACAAGCTTCCTTCAGCAGACCGCGTTTGAAACACATCATGGAGTCCCTCCCATCCTGCACCTTCCACCGCACCACGTACATTTAGGAGACCAAAAACAAACCAGCAGAGGCACCGAGCTGTATGCTGTCTGGAACTTTGTTAGTAGGAGGAGAACCTGAACCAAAATGAAAAATATATTCAAGAGAAGATGGAGCGCTGACCAGGGTTGGGGGCCTTCAATTCCTTGACCAGGGAGCTTCCCAACCTCAGTGATGCCTATGTTGATCACAAGTGTAGCAACACACTGATGCCCTGAGTACATGGGGCAGCAAGCAGAACTGGTGCGGCTGAGACCCAACCGTGATACTCAGCTTGCAAACGCTCTGGGGACATGCTGGATTAACCCCGTCTGTTACCATGTGAGAAAGTCTGGGAGTATCTCCTCTATGGTACTAATTCCCTCTCTATCCCAACTCTGTTTAGGTCTTCCCTGGCTGTTAGGCACTGGTGTGGGCCAGCAGGCAATGCCTGCTGAGTTCTCTGATGGTCAGAGTGTCACATGAACCTGATGAAGCTCACCCAAGGCCTCTGGGACCAATGGCTGTGAAATTCCGTGTTACTCTGCTCCTGAAGACACTGAACCAGGCAGAATAGGGAACCTTAGACCAGGCCCAGATCCCCATGGATTATTGTGGAAAATGGCTGTGGTTTTTACATGTAAAAGGATGTAGAATTTGTAATTTTTAGAGTCCTATTTTTTTAAGTCAATTAGGAATAGAGAATTGACTACTGGAATTTTTGCCCTTTTGACAAAAACAAATTCTTAGAACATTATTTGGAGGCCTTGAATCAATGTCCCAATATTACTAGAAGCCAAACTTGAGAACACATTATCAGACATGAGAAACAAACAAAACAACAGCAAAAACTAGAAGCAATAGATGAAGGCCTGGAAAGTTCTTTACCTTGACTTAAAATACAGACTTTCAGGAAAAGGACTGAGATACGAGAAATCTAAAGTATTAGAACAAGTTGTGTTGATGGCAGATATAACAAAGAGCATTCATTCATTAAAAGATGCATCAGGCCAGGCACAGTGACTCAGGCCTGTAATCCAGCACTTTGGGAGGTCAAGGCAGGTGGATCACAAGGTCAGGAGATCGGAACCATCCTGGCTAACAGGGTGAAACCCCATCTCTACTAAAAATACAAAAAAAATTAGCTGGATGTGGTGGCACAAGCCTTTAGTCCCAGCTACTTGGGAGGCTGAAGCAGGAGAATAGCTTGAACCCTGGAGGTGGAGTTTACAGTGAGCTGAGATCGTGCCACTGCACTCCAGCCTGTTGACAGAGTGAGATTCATTAAAAAAAAAAAAAAAAAAGATACATCAAGACACTTCCAATTTCATAAAAGTTGTAACCAAAACAAGCTACATCACAAGAATGAAGAACAGCTTCATACAGCACTAATATATACTTTTGATGAAAAGTCTCATCTTCAGAGAAACATAACACTGCTTTCACAAGAAGCAGAAGGATGCAAAATAAGAATGAGTGAACTTAAAGTTGTACAGAACAAGTTTTAAAAGACAAAGCCAGATTAACTCTGAGTGAACACATGCTGTTTTTGAAGAAGACATAATGGTTTGGAACGTGGAATCAAATACAACAAATGCATCAGAATAGAGACACCTGTTAGAAGGCATTTTGAAGAAACTGATTAGGCTAAGTAAAATGGTTACTGTGGTAGGCTGAAAACCTTTCCCCAAAGTTCCTGATCCCAGAACCTGTGACTTTGTTGCCTTACATGGAGAAAGGGACTTTACAGATATTACTAAGTTAAGGATCGTTAGGTAGGGAGATTATCTTGGATTATTTGGATGAATCTAAAATAATCACAAAGTTTCTTATAAAAGCAAGGCAGGAAGGTCAGAATCAGAAAAAAATGTGATCACAGAAGCAGAAATTAGTGATGTGGTCAAAAGCCAAGACACGTAGGCAGCCCCTAAAAGCTGAAACACACACACACACACACACACACACACGTGAAAGAAATGAATTCTCCCCTAGGGCCTCCAGCAGGAATGTAGCCTTGCTATGTTTATTTTAGCCCAATAAAACTGATTTCGGACTTCTTATATATAAAACGTCAAGATAGTAAATTCAAGCGTTTTAACCTACTAAACTAAGAAATTGTGGTAATTTCTTATATGAGCAACAGGAAACAAATGTACTTGCTTAAAAATTCTTAAAGGTAAATGAGACCCAATATACACCAAATCAGCTGAAAGATAACATAACTGATGCACTCTGGGGTCTATGAAAATTTCCAAAGTGAGAAAACTTTGCTACAGAAAAAAAACAATTAGAAAATGAGAAGAGAAGTCCCAGGGAAAATACCCAGTCTGAACCACATTGAGAAAAGAAAATAAATTTTCACCACATACTTAATTTAGAGGAAGTTTTCCAGAAAAACAGAAAATTTCCAAGGCAATTCATTAGTCACACATCTGAACAGTTGAATACTTATAAAATATAAGTCAATACTTTTCTAGAAGAATTGAAAATAATCACTGTCATTATCAACATTGGCTTGTTGAAAGAAAGCTCATAGTAAAGAACTTGAGAGTGCTGCAAGAATCCTTGATAACTGTTTTAAAAAGCAAACTTAAAACAAATATTAATTGAGGAAAAATTTAAATGCGAATGGTTCAAAGTGTATTCTTATGACTCAGTTATGTCCTAGATGTTTAAAGTGTGACATTTGGCAGGAGGGTGAGATCACCAGGTAACCTCCAGATGAACAGATTCTTTAGGAGGAAGTGAAATCAGGCTGTAATTGTGTGGGGATCCATGGTTTGGTGTCCAGCATACAGATGCCACCCAATGGGGTCATGACCTCAGGAGATGACCCTGCCATCTCCATTCTGATGTAGTGAGTCCTGCATGAAACAGCTTGTCCTGATGTTCCTGGCACTGGAAAACCCTTGGGGTCTCCTTTTAACCCGCTTAACCCACAGTAATGGAGAGTCACTGCCCAGGCTTTTGTTCTTTACATATTCTGGGGTCAGATGTCGTATGTTACAGAGGGGTCTCTGAAAAGAGGACTCTGTCTTCCCTCTTCTAGATGGCAGGGGCAAACCTCTGGAATCCTCTACAAGGGACTTCACTAGCCTATCATTTCCTCACTGACAATGAGAAATACTGCTACACTAAGGACTGCATTTGGTTTTGTATTCACACAATCTGCAAAAGACATGAGTCATTCTCCTTGTTTATCCCTCCTTCTAATGAGCCTGCTCCCAAAACCACACCAACATGCTCTTTTTTTCTTTCTGTACCAAGTGATTTTGATTTTTTTCTCTTTTCATTTCACTGTATTGCTTTTTTAAGTACCATTTACTCAAATGGAAGACTGGCAAAATTACAATTTGTAGGATGATTTTTATAACTGTGGATTGTTTCATTGTGAAGCTTATGATTTAATTACTTTCATTTAATTGCACTTACGTTTTGTGTATTTACAGTATTTATGTTGTTAACAGACCATTGAAAATATACAGACACAGCAAGAATTCTGATGTGGTTTGGTTCTGTGTCCCCATCCAAATTTCATGTCAAATGTTGGAGGAGAAGCCTGGTGGGCAGTGATTGGGTCACAGGGGTGGACTTCTCCTTGCCGTTCTCATTATAGTGAGTAAATTCTAATGTGATCTGGTTGTTTTTAAGTGCGGAGCATTTCCCCCTACACTCTCTCCTGCTCCAGATGTGTCTGTTTCCCCTTCCCCTTATGCCATGATTGTAAGTTTCATGAGGCCTCCCCAGCCACGTTTTCTGTACAGCCTGCAGAATCATGAGTCAATTAAACCTCTTTTCTTTATAAATTACCCAGTCTCAGGTAGTTCCTTATAGCAATGTGATAATGAACTAGTACAAATTTTTTTTTGTCTTCTAAAATAATTGTGAAGGATTTTTCTGTTATGGTTTTATTGCTGTTATTTGAATAATTATACAATAGCTGAAATGGAAACATCATAGTATTATACATCAGAATAGTTTAAAAATTAAATATATGACATACAAATGTAAATCTTGTTTGTGAATTATTTCCATTTTATTTGATTTCTATCTGGTTTATATATAGCACTTGTCTTTTTGCTATAACAGGTCTCTTCTCCATATCCACAAAATTTTGTCTCTATTCTAAAGCATGAATTTTCTCATTTGGTTTGGCTGCTAGAGTTAAGTGATTATGCATTGTTCAAATGGAACTGCAACCAGAATTTTAATTCTTAAGATAGTGTTTTATAAGTGTGGTATACTTAGAAGTAAATTTTATGAGTAAATTATTTCCTTTTCTTCTGTTTCTAGAGAGTATATGCCATCTGTTGACATTTAACCATCTCCTGACACAGCAATATGAACAGTGATGAGTTTTACATGGTCAGTCTCACATTTGGAGACATTTGAAACTTGAAATTCAAATCAGTGTACTAAGAACTGAATTTAACCTAGTTATAAAACTAATATGTTTATTTAAATAAATTTTAGTTTAAAAGAAAAACTTGGCCAGGCGCAGTGGCTCATGCCTGTAATCCCAGCACTTTGGAAGGCCAAGGCTGGCAGATCACAAGATCAGGAGTTCAAGATCAGCCTGGTCAACATAGTGAAACCCTGTTTCTACTAAAAATACAAAAAAAAATAATAATAAAATAAATTAGCCGGGCATGGTGACTGGCAGCTCTAATCCCAGCTACTCAGGAGGCTGAGGTTGGAGAATTGCTTGAACATGGGAGGCAGAGGTTGCAGTGAGCTGATTGCACTACTGCACTGCAGCCTGGGCGACACTCTGAGACTCAATCTAAAAAAAAAAAAAAAGGAAAAGAAAAGAAAAACTATCTGGTGGCTCTCACTGTGCTGAGCATAAAATTTAAACCAAACTTCTTACTGTGGACCATAAACTTCAATGAGAGACAGTCTCAAATGCATAATTTTATGGTAGATTTGAGGCCAAGACTGCTATGGATATTCATAAACAACTGCCTCATCACAAAGGATTGAGCCAAGGGAAGCACAGGGAAGTAGAACGGGGCCATTAAGCTAAATTAGTCTTGAACCCCACTCTTTGTTTCCAGTTATATGAAGTCAACATATTTCCTTAATGTTCGAGTCAGTTTCAGTTGGATGCTTTGTTACTTGCAGTCAAATTCATAATAATTGATGTTGTCTCCTAACACCATTTCAAGCTAAAACAATATTAAGTAAGATATTTTACATATTTCAGTAAGATTGAAATTATTGTAGAGAAGTTGTGTGATAAATTCATTCTTTAGTGAAATTATTTCTTAGTAACTTTTATGTTCTGGATTTGGCAAGTGTTTTGATGTATCATATAGAATCCCCTTTAGGAATAAATGTTTTAACTCCCCATCACACCCAGCCTGTTGAGAGTGCTGCCAACAATAGCCTTGAGGGGACAGTGCCTTTGGGATTTCCTCAGCTGAGAAGATTCACTTTGCTCAAGTTATGCCCACCTTCCCGGGACAGCCTGCATCCAATACCTGGTTGACTGGAAGGAATAAAGTCTTGGCCCTCTTGTGTCGATTCAAGTAAACTCTGAAGACTTAGCTTCAGAGCACGCTGTGGTTTGGCTGAGGCTCCTGTTAAGCCTTCAAATTTCATTTCTTCCGCTGCCTAATCCTGCAGTCTTCCAGGTTTTCATTCCAAGGGCCTCCAGAATAAGCTTTCCATGGCTAACCTTCATCAAATAATCTGTTTCCCAAGGAACTTGACCTGCAGTACCTGGTGATGTTCTGATTCACAAAATAAGAAATGATAACATGAATTAACAACTTCCTCCTAAATCCTACTGATAAAGCAGAATACTATGTGAAAATTCTGAATTCTTGCATTATTGATTGACTTGTCAATTCACTAGAGTGAACGCCCGCTTCCCATGTCCCCAAGGACCTCTCACCACACTCCCACATTGTGTTAATTATCATGATGTCATGGCAATGAAGGGTTATAAGAGTGGTTTTACTTCCATATTGAAACTAAGAAGGAAAAATGGAAGGGTTTTATTTTAATGATCTCCAACTACCAAATGCCTTAATTGATATTATTTTGCTTGGTGAGGTGCTGCTCTTGGAGGTTCCCATGTAAAGATAGTCTTTTGCTTTCCGGATTAAAGACCTGTATATCCAGCCCATTTCCTGGTGACTCTCTGCATTCTTATTGCAGGATCACCTCTTCACCATGCCCTTCCCCACCTTATGTTTAGGAATCACAGTTCCTATAGTCTATTCATCTGTTACGTGCTGTTCTTCTTTTCAGTTTATCCTTTCTTCTCTGTTTACTCTCCTGGAGATAACAATTTATCACCAGCAAATTTATTATTATTACCTTGATCTAAGTTACCACAATAATACCCTCAGATACTAACTATGAAATATAACACATCAGTATCTTTGAAAATGGCTAAAAATAGAGTGATAAGCATGCAATTTCCTAGATTACATCAAGGTGAATGTGAGCCTGCCAAGAGTGTGCACTGCGTTCCGGGATTAAAACAACATACCAATGTGCAGGACAAAATGTGCCTTAAAGAGAAATATGTATGCATTGTAACAACTTAGAGAAAGTTGGCCCATGCCTAATGTGCCTGGCTTAAATCTTATCTTTTTAATGCAGAGAACGGGCTCACATTTATTCTGCATCCACCAGAAAATTGGCAGCGTTATCATACTGTCACCATTTGCATTTCCAAGATTTCCAAGCCATCTTTTCCCAACAGACTATGTTTACACTGAATCTGGAAAACTATGAAGTCAGCCGCATTGTTTATAAGAAGGTATTTTTACAACCCATTAAGGATAAAATACCACCAAGAAAAAGGCCAATTTTTGGCAATAGTTTCACGACAAAAAACTTTTAATGCAAAATGTTCTGTCTTCTCTTTTTAATCCTATTTTTCTTTTTGAGCCTTAAAGATTACCATCAACCTAGGAAGTGTCAAGTTATCAGAGTACAGCATCTTATGAAACAGATGATCTCTAAGAAGTTAGATTCACCTGTTATAAATCTTCTTTGAAAATGCATGACATAGGAAATAATCCAGGGACTCACTCACAAATGATAGCAATGCCAATACCATGGAAACATAGAAAATTTATATTTGTTTGAAGGGTTAAAATGTTCAGATACCTTAAGCTGATATTATTTTTGCTTGGTAAGGTAATGACCTTAGAGATTCCCTGGGTAAAAAGTTTTGTCTTCCAAATTTGCCTATAACTTAAATTCAGAACCTTTTTAATATACTGAACCATAAACAAAACATGTATGAGTTAATCTTAACTTCCTGAAGCGGAGGAGTATAAAAAGCTATCAACATGGGCTTTTAGAGTTCATACATATTTTACTGAAAAATGACTAAAACTATGTTTTGTCTAGATGAAGCTTAGCTTTTATATTTCCTAGAATATCTTCAATAACATTGGAAATGAAATGTAAGTTATAAAAACTTAATAAAATGGACATTAAAATACTTATGAGATTAGTGACATATTAATCCAATCTAAAAATGTGAAAAGCTTTTATCAAAGAATGAAGAAAAGAAACAAAGATTTCCAGAGGATATTTACTTCAGTCAAAAATTGAAATACTGAAGTGAGCATCACATCATGGCTGATGGGTGAGTGATAAACTGAGGTCTAGAATTTGTCTTTCTTACTGAAGCAACTGGAGCTTTATAATCACATAATACCCCATGCCCAAGAGTGGCACCATCAGATGGTTACCATGGCTATGGAACAGGGATTATCACAAGGTGCTATTAATAATTTCATTGTCGCTGAAAAAACTCTCCCATGAATATCTGAACAAGAGAATGATTACACACACACACACACACACACACACACACAATGTCTTTAAAGACAGCTTCATAAATTTATTTCCAAATAAATTAAAATAACCAAACACAATGGAAAATCATGATGGAGAAAAATAATTTCTTCCAAAATTTAATTTGATAGGTGAAATTAAAATCTGATAGGTGATGGTGTTCAATATATCAGGTTAATTCTATTAAAAAAAGAAAAACAAGAAATTTGCACACTTAAACCAACCTCATAAATGCGTGGGATATATGGCTTTTTGACTTATTGGTTTAATTTTAAAATCAAAGTCTGATTTTTTTAAATATTTTATGAACAAAAGCATTTTGAACTAATTTAAAATGTGTGACGTGTATTCATAGAGCTCTTTCCTCCCCGCTTCCAAGGGACAGTATCTGTAACCTAGACTGGGGTGATAGAGAGGCTTGGAATTACTCCTTCTACTCTATTTCTTTCTCTCTTTCCCAAGAAAGTGAATTCACTCCTATATTCATGGATTATTCTCAAGGACTTCTGATTCTCCCAATCATTAAAAAAAAATTTCAAAGCAAAGTATACGCACTACCTGGAACCGCTCATTTCCTGGAGTCGGGAATGTGCTTGGATTGAACTTACTACCCTATTCCTTGTCAGAATTTACAGCAACTGTGAAGGTACACACAAATTTTTGACTGAAGAAATAGGGTAATTTCAAGCAATGACTACATGTAGGAGGGAGATTCTTAAATATTCGGCCACCTGAGCAATCCCTTGGGTCTTAGAAGGCTGTTCCCACAGAGAGGGACTCCTAGTGAGCATTTCCTTTATTCCAAGTTTTGGGTTCAAGTGTCCTGCTCCCATCCTTAGTTAGTATCTGTGACTTCAGGTAACCTTATTCAAAATGTCATACCCTCCCTATTTCCTGCAATACTAGACAACACCCCTTCTACTTCAGGAAATTGTTTTTTTAAAAAGTTTTCTCATGCTCCCCCAAACTAAGTAAAATTAAAAGTCAGTGGCAGCAGTTAATAGCTATGCCATGTCTTTTCTCAAGCAGTGGTTCTTAAACCTAGTTATACACTGGAATAACATGGAGAAAAATGTTAGAGTACCTATTGTTCAGCAGGTGCTGAAGGAGCTGTCTTCATCCCAAAGGCTTTTATTTGATTGGCATCATCGGTATGGGGAAAAGGTGGTTTTAAACACCCACTACAACCCCATGATCAGTTGCAGAAAAAAAGACCGTAAGAATAACTAGAATTCTCTCTTTATTTTGTTATAAGTATTTCTACATGGTGATAGCTAATTTTATTTGTCAACTTGTCTGACAAATAACTTGTCTGGTGCCCAGATATTTGGGCAACGATTATACAGGGCGTTTCTGTGATGGGCTTATGGATGAGATTAACATCTAAATTAGTTTACTTTGAGTAAAGCAGATTGGCCTCCATAATGTGGGTGAGCCTCATCCAATCATTTAAAACCCTGAATAGAACAAAAGACTCGCCTCCCTTAGGCAAAAAGGAATTCTGCAGCAGATGGCCTTTGAACTCGAACTGCAATATGAGCCCTTTCTTAAGTCTCCAGCCTGCGGGCGGCACACCCTGCACATAGTGAATATGCCAGCCACTATAATCACATGAGCCAATTTCTTAAAATAAATATTTTTCTATATACATATATATCTTGTTCTGTTTCTGGGCAGAACTTTGACTAATAACAATTTTGGCATCATGAAATGGGATGCTACTGTAACAACTAAAAATGTAATAGTGGCTTTTAACTCGGTAGTTGGTACAGGTTGGAAGAGGTGTTTTTTTTTGTGTGTGTTGTTTTGTTTTGTTTTGTTTTGTTTTGAGACAGAGTCTTGCTCTGTCACCTAGGCAGGAATGGAATTGCTCACTGCAACCTTCACCTCCCGGGTTCAAGCAATTCTCCTGCCTCAGCCTCCCGAGTAGCTGGGAGTACAGGTTTGCACCACCACACCTGGCTGATTTTTGTATTTTTTAGTAGAGGCAGGGTTTTGCCATGTTGGCCAGACTGGTCTTGAACTCCTCAAGAAATCCACCCATCTTAACCTTCCAAAGTGCTAGAATTGCAGGTGTATAAGGCACCATGCCCAGCTAAGGCTGGAAGAGTTTTGAGGTACATGCTGGAAGAAGCTTAGATCGCCTTGGGGAGACTTTTGATAAGAATATGAACCTTAAAGTTATTATGGTCTCAGACGAAATGAGGAACATGTAATTTATAGCTAGGTTGGGAAAACACCGAGCTTCATACGAGTTTTATATCCTCATGGAGCAGCGTATAAAACTGAGATTTCTTTACACCACCACCCACCATACTGACTTCCATGTCTGCCAGTTCCCTTACTACATTTTTTATATATTCTAAGAAGAGAAAGCAGTGTTCCAATCACAGCACAATGCAAATACCTACAGGGAAAATAACGTTGTGTTAGTTAGCCAGGTTTGCATCCTGCTCTTGGAGCCCATGGGCTGTATGAGCAAATAAATGTTGTTTTCTAATGGTCAGAATTACCAATGAAACAAAGATATCCTATGCCAACCTAAATGGCCACTTCATTTTCTAACCAGGAAAGGGCAAAGACTTCCTTAAATAGTTTGGATTCAGCAAGTCTGCTTCTGGAAGACAATAAGAACTTGTTGTTCCAGGAAATTAAGTAGAATTTATTTTGTTCCAGGAACAAATTTAAGGACTTTTTATACATATTAATGTATCTAATACTCATTGTGGTTTTGGGAGGTAGGCATATTGTTGTCTCCACTTTATAGATGAGTCTATTGAGACCCAAGCTTTTAAGTAATTTACCCAAGGTCAAATGAGTGACAGAGCCAGGATGCAAACCCAGACAATCGGACTCTAAAGTTCATGCTCCTCATCATTTTGCTACAGTGCCTTTTAAAGCAGAGAAGAAAATTTCTAACTTATGCTCGATTTCACTTTTTTTTTAAATCCAACAAATATTTATTGAAGACCTATTATGTGCAGTTACTATTTTGAACTCTGGGAATATAGTGATGAGCAATACAAGATCACAAAATTCTTCTGTCTTGAAACTTTCATTCTACTTCAGAGAGACAAAAAAAGGTCATAAAATATATGCTGTTTTAGAAGGTGAAAAGTACTTGGCACAAGGAAAAGCGAATGAAGGGAAGGGCATAAAACTGACATATTCAAAAACCGAAAATTTCACTGTGAGTGGAACTGAGTGAGTGAATGTTTCAGATTGCAGAAGACATTGCCAGGGCATGAGATTGGGCTCTGGGACCATTGTAAGGACTTTGAGTGTGAGAAAAATGATCAAAGGAGTGGCATAATTTGACTTATATTTTCAAGTAATTCCTCTGGATATTGTGAATAATAGACTGGGGTGAGACAGAAACAACAAGGGCTGATGGCAGAAATCCACTTTAACAGCTGTTGTAGTAATCAACATGAGATATGACGTGTGTATGATCAAGTAAGGTGCATGATATGTTCTAAACCCCACCCATTTCTTAAATAAAATATATTACAAGAAATTGGCCAATGCAATTAAGGAGACTGAAAAGCACCACAGTCTGCTCCCTTCAGGTTAAAGGCTCAGGAAAGCCGCGATTCCAGTCTGTGACTGAGAACCAAGAACACCAGTGTTTAAATTCCAGTGCAAGGGCAGGAAACAACTCATGTAACCTCTCAAGCAGTCAGGCAGAGACAGGTAATTAATCTTCTTCCACTTTTTTGTTCTATTTAGGCCTTAATGGGATAGCTGTCTATCACACTGGGGAGGAAAACCTCCTTTTCTCAGTCCACCAATTCAAACGTTAATCCCTTTCAGAAACATTCTTACAGACAAACTCAGAACCAAGGTTTAACCCGGTGTCTAGTCATCCCATGACCCAGTCAAGTTGACATACAAAAGCAACCATCACAGTTGGTGTTAAATGCCGTGGTCTAGATGAAATCGCCTAGAACGCTGAGTCTCCAAGTGTGGTCGGTGCCAGAACCAGCAACATCGTCATCACTTGGGAACGTGTTACAAAAACAGGCTTTGGGCCCCACATTCAGGCTTATTGATTCAGCAACTGCAGAGGTGGATTCCAACATTTAACCTTCTGCATGTCTTCTAGGTAATACTGAATGATGCACTGTATCAGTCAGCTTCGGCTGCCGTAACAAAATACGACAGACTTGATGGCTTAAATAACAGAAATTTATTTTCTCACAGTTATGGAAACTAGAAGTCTCAGATCAAACTCCCAGGTTGGTTGGTTTCAGGAGAGGCCTTTCTTTCTGGTTTATAGGTGGTCACCTTCTTACTGTGTCTTCACATGGCCTTTTTCTGTGCCCAAAGAGAGAGAGAACTCTCTCTGATGTCCCTTTCTAATTTTATAAGGACACTAGTGCTATCAGATTAAAATCCTACTTTTGTGACCTCTTTCTTAAAACTGTCCGTCTCCAAATACCAACACAGCAGGAGTTAGGGCTTCAGCATATGGATTTTTGGGGGACCCAATTCAGTTCATAAGCACCACTGACCTAGAGATTAAATGTAGACAGGGAAGAGTCCCAAAACTGAGCCTTGGGAAGCTTTATGTATAGAGGTTGACAAAGTACAGAGGAACATCCAAACAGATTGAGGATAGCCAGTGAGAGAACAAGAACAGCAAAACAGCCTGGGTCCTACAGAATCAATCAAAACCAGGTTAAGGAGGTAACAATATATTTGTAAAAAAAAAAAAAAAAACTTGACAAATCTAGTAAGGTGAGAAATGAGAATTGATCATTGGACATTGCAATTCAGGCTCATGATTGGTCTTAACAAAAGTCATCTAATTGTATAGTGGAGGCCAATGCTTAATTCGAATGGGCTAGAAATAAATGGGAGGATAGGGGTGGTAGATATAAAGTATAGACAAGGTTTTCAAGGAGCTCTTTTTATATAAGGATGAGCAGAGTAGGATGAAAGGCTGATAGCTGAAGAAAGCAGCAGAATTATGAGAGTTTTATTTTTAAGTTATACCACATTATACCATGCTAGCATTAAGCATTATCATAATTTTTCTGATAAGAAAAATTCTTGAAAGACAATGAACAAAATGTTTCAGGTGGGAGAAGAGAGAATTTATTGTGCAGGTGAGAAAGAATGGGGATCAATGAATAATTGCAGTCATTGATAATTATAATACAGGCAATATAGTGGGGGCAAAAGCTATTTATTATCAATAGAGCTGTTAGACTTCCTTTTTTTTTTTTTTTAGGCTAGTCAAGTGAAGCAGTGGGAGTGGAGAAGGAACAAAGAAATCTGTAACTGGTTGTGATCAATTAGTTGTAAACACCACTGCACTCGGACCAGCCTAGACTTTCATAAATTAATTAAAGGTTGACTTTTACTGCTCTGATTGTCACCTAAATTCCTTGGTCCTTAGGTATCTCAAAGGATTAGTTTCTGTCTAAAAACTGCAAATGGTTTGTACAGTTTAATGCTGAATTTCTCATTGTTCTATGACACATATACATCCAGTAATATTATATTGAATACTGCCAATGGGGATAACCTATACACAGAAGGGAAATGTAAATTGTTTACTGGAGAGTAATTATAAACTAGAGGAACAGTACATTTAGTTAGTGAATCAAAAGTGACTGATAAATAAGTCAACAGATTTGTAAAGTCTTTCCAGAATTTTCTTCACTGGTGTTGTGTGAATACAGCAGTTGTTACTTTAATTAATTTATTTTATCATAGACAGAATTGCATTTTTCTCTTAAGCATGGTCTGTCTTTGGAATACTAATGAGAAAAAGAAAAATATTTATTCAAAAGGAAAAAGGAAAGCAACTCTGATGAGTTTCTTTACTATGGAAGACCAATAAATATTTTATTTCATAACATTTCTTAGATTAATTTTTAATGTTTCATACTTCAACATGTAATAAAAAATATACCACATTAAAAAGTAAGTCTTTATTTTATTTGCTCAAGGCTAGCATTAAGTATTAGTAGATGTACAACATTCTCTTCTCTTCCCTTATGCCACTCTTCCTCTTTTGTGGAACGCTGCACCCACTTTCAGCCCGTGCTCCCTTCTCTTCCTCTTTCGGAGTCTCAATGATCTGCATATCTCTGATGATTAGTTATGTTGAACATTTTTTTAATACAATTCTTGGCCACTTATATGTCTCCTTTTGAGAAGTGTCTGTTTATGTACTTTTCCCACTTCTTAATGAGGTTATCTGTGTTTTTTTCTTGTTCATTTACTTTTTTTTATAGATCTAGATCTTAGTTATTCGTTGGATGCATAGTTTGCAAATATTTTCTGCCATTCTGTGGCAGTTTCTGTTTACTCTTTTGATAGTTTCTTTTGTTGTGCAGAATTACTTTAGTTTAATTAGGATGCAATTTTCAATTTGTAATTTTGTTGCAATTAGTTTTGAGGACTTAGTTATAAATTATTTGTCCAGAAGAGTATTGCCTAGGTTTCCTTCCAGGATTTTTATAGTATGAGATCTTAAATTTGAATCTTTAATTTATCGTGAGGTAATTTTTGTATATGATGAGAAGTAGGGGTCCAGTCTCATTTTTTATAGATAGTAAGCCAATTTTTCTAGCACCATTTATTGAACAGATAATTTCAATTTCCATTGCTTCCCCATTGCTTGTTTTTGTCAACTTTGTCAAAGATCAATTGGTTGTAGCTGTGCAGCTTTATTTATTTATTTTTTAATTCAATTCCATTGATTTATGTGTCTATTATTCTACCAGTACCATGCTGTTTTGGTTATTGTATGCTTGTACTATGGTCATATAGTGTGTTATCTCTGGCTTTGTTCTTTTTGCATAGGATTGTTTTGGTTATTTGGGCTCTTTTTCTGTTTCATATGAATATTAGAATAGCTTTTCCTAATTCTTTGATAATGACTTGGCAATTTAATAGAAATAGAAATGAGTTCATAGATTACCTTAAGAAGTTTGAACATTTTAATAATGTTGATTCTTCCTACATGAACATGGAATATTTTTCCATTTGATTGCGTTGTTTCTGATTTCTTTTAGCACCGTCTTGTATTCCTTTTGTTGGGATCTATTACCGCCTTGGTAAGATGTATTCTTAGGTATTTTTATGTGTTTTTATTGTAAATGGGATTATGTTCTTGATTTGGCTCTCAGCTTGAATGCTATTCATATTAATATATAGAAATGTTACTGATCTTTGTACATTGATTTTGTATCCTGAAGCTTTATGGAAATTGTCTGTCAGTTCCAGGAGACTTTCAGTGGAGTCTTCAGGAATTTTTAGGCAAAGAATCATATCGTTAACAAAAAGAGACTTTATCTTCTCCTACATGGATGCTTTTATCTCCTGTAAAGCAGAAAATTTGGAACAAATAGAGACCTTCCAGAAAGTAAGTGTGTGTGTGTGTGTGTGTGTGAGAGAGAGAGAGAGAGAGGGAGCGAGCGTGAACAAGACTTCATAGTAGATTTTAAGATGTATTAAGAGTATTAGATGCTTGTACAAACAGTTCTCTACTTACGATGTTTTGACTTCAAGTTTTTTGACTTTACAATAGTGTGAAATCAGTACACATTTAGTAGAAACCGTACATTGAATTTTAAATCTTGAACATTTCTTGGACTAGTGACACACAACATGACACTCTTGCAATGCTGGGCAGCGGCAGTGAGCCACAGCTTCCAGTCAGTCCCGTGATTACAAAAGTAAACAACTGAAACTCTACACTGCATTGTGTTCAATAATTACGTGAGGTGTTCAACACTTCATCATAAAAAGAGCGATCATTTATCTTTAATGCCAAGACTGTATATAAAAAGCCCCAACCTACTGGGACCCTAGATGATACCTGTGGAAGAGAAAGAAGTGGGGGAAAGCATCAATTTAACTGAATTGAGAATTGAAATGACAAGGTTGTCTTGAAAATGACAAAAATTGTTTTCTGCTATTAAGTAGATAGAAACTTAAGAGTAACTTTGGTTTTTGAAAATTAGAACAATGCTATATATTCTTTGTATATGTAGGTATACAGCTGGTAAATTCATACTCCTTTTATGTACAGTGCATCCCAGAATCATTAGAATATTTTAAATTATTCTGAGAGAAGAATTCTTTAGAAAAAATCAAAAACCTAGAATTGGAAATTTTAAGTGTTAGTCATATGTATATGCACCATAGTGTTGGATGGAAATCTTTGTTTGATTTAGGATTTCAGCCAAAATATTTACACATTGTAAAGAAAGGTGTAAATTTACTAAAGGATAGAAAAATCATTCCAGCAGTGAGACCTCCTGCATGCTCTATACAAGAAGATCAGGAATGGAAAAACATACTTTGAGGGGAATTTGAGAAACAGGGAATGAATTGCTTATTCTCCTTCCTTCCTGTGAATGTAAAGACTGATATCTTCTCATATGAGAAAAGAAAAGCTGCCTGTGTGCACACTTTGGAAACCAGCTTGTTCAATAATGAACTAGTTACATTTATCAGTAGTGCATTTGTGACCTTCAAGGAAACATCAGAGCTTTAACCCCAGGAACTCAGAATATTCATTCAATTCAGAGAGATTCAGAATATTATGTAAAACTTATTTGACTCGTTTATGGTATGAAGAAGATATTGGGGAGTGATTGAGGTTACTGAAAATCCTCAGACTGTATGTAGTCTATTTGTCAAACCATTTGGATAAAAAAGGTAAGTCATTTTTCCAGCTGTTTTATCTGTTTAACTCTTTTCAAACTCCTGAAAATGCATATTTTCCAGCTTTAGGGTTAAGACTGTTTCTCTGATACAATTAAACATGATTGAGTGCCTATACTAAGTACTTGGGATACTACCATCTCTTCCTAGTATTTCCAAGGAAGCTTAGAGGGGAATGCGCTTAAATTATATTTTTCTGGGTCATCTGCTTCAGTTGGCAGAACACGTTTCTTCTCCTAATACAATTTTTTATTACACCATTTACTGAAGTCATGGGTTAAAACATAGCTAAGTGCCGACAATAATTTAAAATTGAATATTAGAAATTTTCTTAGAGATCACTATTTATTAATTTCTCATGGATATATTATTCCTCAAAGCTCTATCTGCTCTCTTGTTACCTGCTCTTCACTGTCTTTCTGCTGTCATTCCTTATGTTTTCTTATTTTGAATGCTGTCTCTACCTGTAATTCATTATCTGGACACTGGATATGTCTATTTGGATATATGATATTATGTAAAAATACCAGTTAATATATTTACTTATCTAAATGAATTAGAGCTCAAAATATTATTTAGTTTGTGTAAATGCAGACATTTTAAATGTAAAGCAACTTTAACAAATTCTAACAATTCCTGAGAGTGTCATCCATGATTCAATTAGTTTTAAATAATTATTTTGTTTTACCTGGAATTTAAGACTGCATCTGCATATATATATATATATATATATATATATATATATATATATATACACACACACACACACACATATATATATACACACATATATACACATACATATATATATGATTTTATACATTTGTTTAAAATTTATATTTTCATTAGTTACTTCTAAGCATAAAACTTCAATACCATCTTTTTGCATCTGCTACTAATTATACCAGCTAAGAAAGTCCTGTAACTTCTCCACATCTACTGACAAAAATGCTCTCTTTTGAAACTGAAGAAAATGACACATCTTTAGAGAATGCTTCCACTAATGACTATAAATTACAATGTCCAACATGTTTACTGTAGTAGTAATATTACTTTTTCTCTAAATTCTCTCTGTTATTAAGTCTTCTCTAACTATGCTATACCTCCTATTTTTAATAGATTAAGTATTATGTCTCTTTATGGCTGCCTAAGCATAGAATCAGGAACATGATATGCACTCAGATATTTTAAAGAAATTCCATTGAATACTATAACAGTATACTGAAACTTCAAAAGTACTTAAAAACAAAACATCAGTCTACAGTAAGGCTGATTATATGCATACACTTTTGTTTGGGAAAGATACTTCTTCATGGATTTTGGAGGTATAAATTTTACAGAGTGAAGGGCACTGATCTTAAATTTAATCAAGTGTGATAAATGTGTACATTCACATAATCTACAACTCTGCTTTTTTTTGCCATTAGGTAGATATGTATCTGATGCATATATATCTAAAATATGTATAAAATACTTATTTTCATAATTCCAGCTAATTATGCACCATCCCATTTCCCCCACACCCTCTACCCCCCAGCCTACTGGAGGTAACTATTATTCTTATTTTAATCACCATAGGTTAGTTTCGACTGTTCTAGAACTTCATAAACACAGAATTCTACAATATGTGCCTGCCTTCTCTCACTCAGCCTAATATGTTTTGAGATTCATCCTGCTGTTGTGTGATAACAGTAATTTACTACATTTTATTGCTGAGAAGTATTCCATCACATAAATGTGCTACATTTTGCTTATTCATTCTCTTTTTAATGTTCATTTGGGCTTTTCAGTTGGAGGCTATTGAGAATAATGTTGCTTGCTAGGAATATTTTGTACAAGTTATGTTTGGACGCAGTATTTTATTTGTCTAAGATACCCTAAATATCCTAGATATACCCAGAAAGAAATGGCAGTACCATAGTATAAATGTTTTAACTTCGTAAGAAACCACTAAACAGCTTGTAACACGGTTGCCACTTTATGTTTCTAAAGGAACATACAAGGATTTGAACTGCTCGACATCCTAACATTCGATGTTGTCAGCTCTTGTAACTTACCCATTCTTGTGAGTGTGTGCCAGAATCTCATAGTAGTTTTAATTTGACTTTTCCTGATGACTAAAGCAAGATATTTTCATGTGCTTATTGTCCACTTTCACCTTTTCATTCTGTATGTTGGTGACTATTTAAATATTCTCTTCTATAAACTGTATATTCAAATCTAATGCAATTTGTCTGTTTTGAGTTGTTTTTCTTTTTTTTAACTGACTTGTATAAATGTCTGTATTTTCTGAAGACAAGTCCTTCTTTGGATACATGTTGTGCAAAGATCTCATCACACTCTTGGGTTGCTTTTCACCCTGTTAATGTGTGTTTTCATGAACAGAACTTCTTAATTTTCTGTAGTATCTTTCTATTCTTTGATGATTTTTGTCTTTATTCAAGAAATCTTTGCTTATGGTCATGAAGAGCTGCTTTTATGTTTTACCCTAAAAGACTTTTGTTTGTATCTGTTCTCCTCATAGACCTTCCAATCATAATTTTTTGTATAGGGTCATATAGGAGTCAAGAGTAATTGTTTTCCACATGCATATTTTCCTATTGTCTCAATACTATTTGTTGAAGGATCATTTGTTTTCCTCCACCCTTCACCCATACCTTGCTAAGTCAGGTGACAATAGATATATGGATTAATTTCTGGGCTCCCCATTCTGTCTTGTTGACCATTTTCCCTCTTACTGTTTTAATCACTTGAACATTATTGTCTGATGTTATATGTCTTCTTACTCTGTGTCTTCTTTTTCAAATTGCCCTGATTATTTTTACCTCTTACATATCCTTATGAATCTTCAGAATCATTCTTTTGATTTCCCAGAACCAAAATCAAACAAAACAAAAACTTGTTAGGCCCCTCACTTGGAATGTATTGAAACTAGAGGTTTTTCAAGAAAACTCACATGTTTTACAATACTGAACCTTCAAATCCATGAATGGAATCAGCTTACAATAATGTTATGTAATAACCTCCAAATCCAGTGGTTTAAAAAAGAAAAACAATCATTCATTCCCACAGATCTGCCTGTCTGTAAGAAGTCTGTGATGGCTGACATGGCTCATCACCACAATGGGCTGCACCATACTCTATCCATCTTCCTGAGGCTGCTGCAGGTCCCTCTCCTTCTTCTTGGACCAGTAATTAGAGCAGACATGTCCTTCTCACATCAATGACAAAATTCTAAGGGGGACAGACCAGTTTCAATGTATTGCAAGCTACCGCTTGAAATGTATCTGCTAGTATCATGTTGACCAAATATTTATTTGTCTGAGCCCAACAGCTGGGGTGAAAAGTATACCCCAACTCCGGTGGGAGCACTACAAAAATTGTGTACCAATGGGCTTGGCATCAGGATGAAGTGAATACTTTGACTTGATTGAGGGACTACATAACTTTAGACAATGCTGAGAATTCTGTTTCTCTCATTAAGATTTAATGTTGTCATACCTGCAAAAACTTTGATGTACCAAATATTTCAACATTCTTTTCACTCCTCACTATACCTCTGAAGCTGTGTGATGAAATAATCTATACAGTAAACCCCCATGATACAAGTGTACCTGTGTAACAAACCTGCACTTGTACCCCTGAACTTAAAATATATATATATATGTATAAAACGTTGATATTAGAGTTTCAGAATCTATAAAGCAGAATGGTAAGTAAATATTACCAAATGTATATATCCACTGCAATTACAACTCTACATAATGCATACAAATGCATATGATGGTGCAAAAATCATGAGATAGTGGATAAATGTCTTAATTTTTTTGATATTTTCAAAATAATTTTTTTACAAGAAATAATATTCAGCATAAATACCACATTATTTTCCACAATGTCCGAACTAATTTACATTCCCACCAACAGTGTAGAGGCATTTGTTTTCTTCTACACTTTTTCCAGCATCTGTTATTTTTTGACATTTTCATAAGAGGCATTCTGACTGGTATGAAATAATATCTCATTGTGGTTTTGATTTCTATTTCTCTGATGATCAGTGATGTTGAACTTTTTTTAAAATGACTGCTGGGCACATGTATGTCTTCTTTTAAAAAGTATCTATTCATGTCTTTTGTCCACTTTTTGATGGGTTAGTTTTTTTTCTTTAAATTTGTTGTAGTTCCTTATAGATGCTGGATACTAGACCTTTCTCAGATATATAGCTCGCAAAAATTTTCCCCCATTCTATAGGCTGCCTGTTTACTCTGGTGATAGTTTCTTTTGCTGTGCAGAAGTTCCTTAGTTTAATTAGATCCTATTTGTCAATTCTTGCTTTTGTTGCAATTACTTGTGTTGCCTTCATCATGAAATTTTTGCCCATGCCTAGATCCTGAATGATATTGCCTAGGTTGTTTTCCAGGGTTTTTATAGTTTGGGGTTTTACATTTAAGTCTTTAATCCATATTGAGTTAATTTTTTATATGGTATAAAGAAGGGGTCCAGTTTCTATCTTCTGCATATGGCTGGCGAATTCTCCCAATGCCATTTATTGAATATGAAATTATTTCTCCATTGCTTGTTTTTGTCAGGTTTGTCAAAGACCAGATGGCTGTAGGTGTGTGCTCTTACTTCTGGATTACCTATTCTGTTCCATTGTTTTATGTATCTGTTCTTGTACCAGTACCATGCTGTTTTAGTTACTGTAGCCCTGAAGGATAGTTTGAGGTCTGGTAGCATGATGCCTCAAGCATTTTTTCTTTTTCTTAAGATTGCTTTGTCTATTCAGGCTCCTTTTTGGTTCCATGTGAATTTTAAATAGTTTTTTTTTTTTTTTCTAGCTCTGTGAAGAATGTCGATGGTAGATTTATGGGAATAGCATTGAATCTATGAATTGTTTTGGGCTGTATGGCCATTTTAATGATATTGATTCTATCCATGAGTATTAAATATTTGTCCACTTGTTTGTGTCATTTCTGATTTCTTTAAGAAGTGGTCTGTGGTTGTCCTTGCAGAGATCTTTCACCTTCCTTGTTGGGTGTATCACTAGGTATTTTATTCTTTTTGGAGTAGTTGTGAATGGGAGTTCGTTCCTGATTTGGCTCTTGGCTTGCCTGTTGTTGGTATACAGGAATGCTGGTGATTTTTCTACATTGATACTGTATCCTGAGACTTTGCTGAAGTTGCTCATCAGCTTAAGAAGCTTTAGAGCTGAGACTATGGGTTTTCTAGATATAGGCTTATGTCATCTACAAACAGGGATAATTTGACTTCCTCTCTATTTGAATGCCCTTTATTTCTTTCTCTTGCCTGATTGCCCTGGCCAGAACTTCCAGTACAATGTTGTATAGGAGTGGTGAGAGGGCATCTTTGTCTTCTAGTTTTCAAGGGGAATGCTTCCAGTATTTTCCAATTTAGTACGCTGTTGCCTATGAGTTTGCCATTTGAGGCTTTTATTCTTTTTAGATATGCTACTTCAATGCTAGTTTATTGAGAGGTTTTTTTTTGGGCGGGGGAGGACGGAGTTTCGCTCTTGTTACCCAGGTTGGAATGCAATGGCGCGATCTCGGCTCACCGCAACCTCCTCCTCCTGTGTTCAGGCAATTCTCCTGCCTCAGCGTCCTGAGTAGCTGGGATTACAGACACGCGCCACGATGCCCAGTTAATTTTTTTTGTATTTTTTAGTAGAGACAGGTTTCACCATGTTGACCAGGATGGTCTCGATCTCTTGACCTCGTGATCCACCCGCCTCGGCCTCCCAAAGTTCTGGGATTACAGGCTTGAGTATTGAGAGTTTTTAACATGAAGCAGTGTTGAATTTATTGAAGGCCTTTTTTGCATCTAATGAGATAATCATGTGGTTTTGTCTTTAGTTCTGTTTGTAAGATGAATCACATTTATTTTTATTTTTTTTAATTTTTATTGCATTTTAGGTTTGGGGGTACATGTGCAGAACGTGCAAGATAGTTGCATAGGTACACACATGGCAGTGTGTTTTGCTGCCTTCCTCCCCTTCACCCACACTTGGCATTTCTCCCCAGGCTATCCCTCCCCAGCTCCCCGCCACCGCTGTCCCTCCCCCATGCCCCCCAATAGACCCCAGTGTGTAGTAGACCCCCTCCCTGTGTCCATGTGTTCTCATGTTTCTCACCCGCCTATGAGTGAGAATATGCGGTATTTCCTTTTCTGTTCTTGTGTCAGTTTGCTGAGAATGATGTTCTCCAGATTCTTCCATGTCCTTACAAAGGACAAAAACTCATCATTTTTGACTGCTGCATAATATTCCATGGTGTATACGTGTATGTTGAACCAACCTTGTATCCTGAAGATGAAGCCTATTTGATTGTGGTGGACAAGCTTTTTGATGTACTGCTGAATTTGGTTTGCCAGTATTTTGCTGATTATTTTTACATTGATTTCACAAATGATATTGACTTAATATTTTCATATTTACTTCTTTCTTTTTGTATCTCTACCAGGTGTTGGTGTCAGGATGATGCTGGCTTCATAGAATCGGTTAGGGAGGATTCCTTCCTCCTCAATTTTTTGGAATAGTTTCAGCAGGGAAGGTAACAGCGTTTTTGGTGCATCTGGTAGAATTCAGCTGTGAATCCTTGTGGTCCTGGGTTTTTGTTGATGTCGTTGTTTCTGGCTGGTAGGCTACTTATAACTGCCTCCATTTCTAAACTCTCTATTGGTCCGTTCAGGGATTCAATTTCTTTCTGCTTCAGTTTTGGGAGGGTGTATACGTCCAGGAATTTATCACTTTCTTCTACATTTGCTAGTTTATGTGCATAGAGATGCTTATAATATTATCTGATTGTCATTGTTTTTCTGTGGGGTCAGTGATAATATACTCCTTATCATTTCTGATTCTGTTGACTTGAATCTTCTCTCTTTTCTTCTTTATTAGTATAGCTAGTGGTCTATGTATTTTACTAAATTTTTCCAAAAAACTAGCTCCTGGAGTCATTGATCTTTTGAATTGGTTTTCATGTCTCTATCTTCTTCAGTTCTGCTCTAATTTTGGTTATTTCTTGTCTTCTGCTAGCTTTGGGGTTGATTTATTCCTGTTGGTCTAATTATTTCAGTTGTGGTGTTAGGTTGTTAACTTGAGATCTTTCTAACCTTTTGATGTGGGCTTTTAGTGTTATAAATTTCCTTAACACTGCCTTAGCTGTGTCCCAGAGATTCTGGTACATTTTATCTTTGTTCTCACTAGTTTTAAAGAACTCCTTGATTTCTACCTTAATTTAATTATTTACCCAAGAGTCATTTGGGAGCAGGTTATTTAATTTCCATGTAATTGTATGGCTATGAGTGAATTTCTTAGTCTAAATTTCTAATTAGATTGTGCTGTGGTCCAAAAGCCTGTTATAATTTCACTTGCTATAGAGTGTTTTACTTCTGATTATGAGATTGATTTTAGAGTAAGTGCCATATGGCAATGAGAAAAAAATGTACATTCTGTTATTTCTGGGTGGAAAGTTCTGTAGGTGTCTATCAGACACATTTGATCCAGTGCAGAGTTCAGCTCCTGAAAATCTTTTTCAATTTTCTTATTCAATGACCTGTCTAATATTGTCAGTGGGGCATTACAGTCTCCCACTATTATTGTGTCTCTCTGAAGGTCTCTAAGAACTTTATTAATCTGGGTGCTCCTGTGTTTAGTGCATATATATTTAGGATATTTAAGATCTTCCTTTTCAATTGAGCCATTTATGCTGTGTTTGGTACATCTATATTTAGAATATTTCAGATCCTCTTGTTGAATTGAGCCAAATATGTGGCTCAAATATTTAGCTAATTATTCTCCAAGCTTTAATTTTCTTAGCTAACACCCTAATGTTCTTCTTTGTCTTTTTTGTTCCGCATCGGTTTAGAGTCTGCTTTGTCAGAAACCAGAATTGTAATCCCCGCTTTTTTTGTGTTTTCCATTTGCTTGGTAGAATTTCCTTCGTCCCTTTATTTTGAGTATATGTGTGTCACTGCCTGTGAGATGGATCTTTTGAAGACAGCATACAAATGTGTCTGGTTCCTTTATCCGGCATGCCACTGTGTCTTTTATCTGGGCTATATATCCCATTTACGTTTAATTTTACTTTGGATATGTGTAGATTGGATCCTGCCATCACGATATCCCATGTACGTTTAATTTTACTTTTGATATGTGTAGATTGGATCCTGCCATCATGATATCCCACGTACGTTTAATTTTACTTTGGTTATGTGTAGATTTGATCCTGCCATCATGATATCCCATTTACGTTTAATTTTACTTTTGATATGTGTAGATTGGATCCTGCCATCATGATGATAACTGGTTATTTTGCAGATTTTTTTAAGTGGTTGCTTTACAGTGTCACTGGTCTGTGTGCTTCAGTGTGATTTTGTACTAACAGTCTTTGTGCTTCCTTCAGAAACTCTTGGAAGGCAGGTCTGTAACAAATTCCCTCAGCATTTGCTTGTCTGAAAAGTACCTTATTTTTTATTTGCTTATGAAGCATAAGTTGAGTGTATATAAAATTCTGGGTTGGAATTTTTTTTCTTTAAGAATGTTGAATACTGGTCCTCAACTTTGTATTCTATTTATTGAGCTAATATTTAGCTAATTATTCTCCAAGCTTTAATTTTCCTGTAAAATCACATGCAGTCTTAGTTTTAAATACAGTTGTACTTAGGCCAGGCATGGAGGCTCCTGCCTGTAATCTCAGTACTTTGGGAAGCTGAGGCAGGCAGATCGCTTGAGGTCAGGAGTTCAAGGCCAGTTTGGCCATCATGGCAAAAACCCATCTCTACTAAAAAATATACAAAATACAAAAATTAGCTATTTGTGGTGGTGGTCAATTATAGTCACATCTACTTGCAAGGCTGCAGAGAGTGCAGTGAGCCAAGATGGAGCCATTGCATGCCAACCTGGGTGACGGAGTGAGACTCTGTCTCCAAAACTAAACTAAACTAAACTAAGCAAATCTAAATAAATAAAGTAAATACAATAGTATTTTATCAATAAGTAATGCTGAGCTATTCTACATAAGCAACATTTTGCAAATACCTGAGGCATATGCACTCTACTGTTCACATTTTTTTGGTATTTTGTCTGTGTTGAGTTAAAATGTTTATAAAATATTTTATGCTCTTTATTCCATCCCCAGAATGAGAATGCTAAAAACATTTTCTTGATGATTTCACATGATTATTTAAGCAGCCAAAGGTTGCATTGTGTAAATTAGTAACTCTGTGCTGCTTTTTAATTTTACTCTTTATTCTGTTTGTCAGGTTGCCAGTTGTCACTTTTGATGTAATTGTTGCTAATTGTCTCCAGAACTACTTGCTTCCTCTTCTGTTTGCTAATAATTTTCTTTTGGAAGAAGAAAGAGATAGAAAATCTCATTACAGTTGTACCTAAGTATGGCACTAAGTGAAAAGAGCTTAAGAAGTAAGATCAGGCCGGGTGCAATGGCTCATGCCTGTAATCCCAGCAATTTGGGAGGCCGAGGCGGGTGGATCACTTGACGCCAGGATTTTGAGACTAGCCTGGCCAACATGGGGAAACCTCATCTCTACTAAAAATACAAAAAATAGTCAGGCATGATAATTTGCACCTGTAGTCCCAGTTACTTGAAAGGCTGAGGCAGGAGAATCACTTGAACCTGGTAGGCGGAGGTTGCAGTGAGCTGAGATCAGGCCACCCACTCCAGCCTTCACAACAGAGAGAAACTCTGTCACACACAAAAAAAGTAAGGTATTTGTACACTAAATATATATTAAATTATGATTGTAAAACACTTTTCAAATGACTACAGCTCACATTTGTCACATTGGATGCATTTTCCTTTGTTCTTGTCCCGACGACTTTAGAAGTAACATTTGAACAAGATAAATAATTTCCCTATATCAGGTTACTGATTTGATAATATTGTGACTTTAGCAAATGGAATGTATGCCCTTAATTTATTTAATATGATAAAAATATTAGCTTTAAAGCATGACTACAAAGAATGTAAATAAGCATTATGTAGTAAAACACCAGAAACATAAATATGGTTTCTTTTTTATATTCAGTTATTTCAAGCAACATCTTTCATTTGCTGTTAAGCCAAATAGTAGACTGGGATCTTTTGCATTCAGACAATAAGATTGATTCACTCCCTAAGCTATTATGACATATGTTTCTTTTAACTTGAAAATACTTCATTTAACTATTTAGAATGTTCTAAAACTTTAGCAGATTAAAAAAAAAATTAGTGAACAGAAAATACGAGACTAGGAAACACTGAATAGATTATCATCTCGTTAGTATGTAAAGAAACCATTATTCTAGATGTAGATGTTGAATGCCTTTCACCGAATAATGGCTTCTGCATGGAGGACTAGGGCTTCCAGGGAAGAGTGAGGAAGTTGGTTGGCTTTCTCAGATACTCCAAAGTGAGCATCACACTTTAAAACTAGCTTCTTTATATTTAAAACACTGTCCTGAAAACTGGAGACTCAAAGATGCGGCAAAGAGTGGCTTCATTTCAGTTCACTTTGGTGCGAAGCCCAGAGTATGACTAGATTTGAGGAACTGTTTATTTTCGGTGGCTCCTCTTCTCTCTCCTGTAGTTACCTGGCCTCCACCGGAAAGTCCAGGGGAATCCTCAGACTGATTTAATAATCTTAGTGTCTCCACAGCTGAGTCCCACCTGGTCTCATCCTCTGCACACACTTCAGAGCTATGGGGGTTTACTTTTCTTTCTTTCTTTTTCTTTTTCTTTCTTTCTTTTTTTTTTTTTTTTTTTTTTTTTTTTTGAGATGGAGTTTCTCTCTTGTTACCCAGGCTGGAGTGCAATGGCGCGATCTCGGCTTGCCGCAACCTCCGCCTCCTGGGTTCAGGCAATTCTCCTGTCTCAGCCTCCTGAGTAGCTGGGATTACAGGCAGGCACCACCATGCCCAGCTTTTTTTTTGTATTTTTAGTAGATACGGGGTTTCACCATGTTGACCAGGATGGTCTCAATCTCTTGATCTCATGATCCACCCGCCTCGGCCTCCCAAAGTGCTGGGATTACAGGCGTGAGCCACCGCGCCCGGCCGGGTGTTTACTGTTCTTCACTCCTTCACTCTTAACCTACTCGTAGCTCTTCCTTTGTTAAGGGTGTTAAAATGAAGGAACATGAAGTAATACCTGCATTTCCTGAAATAATGTTGAATTCCGTGTGTGTGTGTGTGTGTGTGTGTGTGTGTGTGTGTGCTGTGTCTGTGAATGTGTCCATAATTCTAAGAAACTGTTCATACTATTCATCAGATTTTCAAAGAAAACCACAATCACAAAATGAGAAACACCTTTTAGGTGAGTATCATGTGGATATGGTAGAAAATAACAGACATTTAATGGCCTTGCAGACAAAATCTCTTGATTATGAGATATCTAATAAGCTGTACATGTGCAGATGCTCTTTCAATTTGAGTACAGTCACGACTTCTTCGTTGCTCTGATTCTACTAATGTAAAATACATAAAACCCATTACAAATCATCAAGTGCAATGCTAAACAAGATACGATGAAATTATGCTTTTTCCTGAAGGCATTTCTTTTTTGAATGGCAATATGGCAATGTGCTTAAAGGGATTAAAACAAAGTTTATACCATTTGAACCCACTGACTTCTGGAAATCTCCTCTAAAGAAAAACTCAGATATAGAAGAAAAAAACTATTTACAAGAATATGTTCATTTAGGCATTATTCATCATAGATAAGAAACAGAAATAAATATACAATAAAAGGGAAATGTTTAATAAAGAAATCTGATATTTATGTCTGCTTTCGTAAAGTTTCTGTTCATATCCTTTGCCCATTTTTGAATGGGCTTGTTTGTTTTTTTCCTGTAAATCTGTTTGAGTTCCTTGTAAATTCTGGATATCAGCCCTTTGTCAGATGCGTAAACTGCAAAGATTTTTTCCCATTCTGATGGTTGCCGATTCACTCTAGTGACTGTTTGTTTTGCCCTGCAGAAGCTGTGGAGTTTGATTAGGTCCCATTTGTCTATTTTGGCTTTTGTTGCCAATGCTTTTGGTGTTTTGTTCATGAAGTCCTTGCCTACTCCTATGTCCTGAATGGTTTTGCCTAGATTTTCATCTAGGGTTTTTATGGTGTCAGGTCTTACGTTTAAGTCTTTAATCCATCTGGAGTTAATTTTAGTGTAAGGTGTCAGGAAGGGGTCCAGTTTCTGCTTTCTGCACATGGCTAGCCAGTTTTCCCAACACCATTTATTAAATAGGGAATCCTTTCCCCATTGCCTGTTTTTGTCTGGTTTATCAAAGATAATATACATGAGGCCAGCAAACATATGAAAAAGTGCTCATCGTCATTGGTCATTAGAGAGATGCAAATCAAAACCACATTGAGATACCATCTCACACCAGTTAGAATGGCGATCATTAAAAAATCTGGAGACAGCAGATGCTGGAGAGGATGTGGAGAAATAGGAACACTCTTACACTGTTGGTGGGAGTGTAAATTAGTTCAACCATTGTGGAAGACAGTGTGGCGATTCCTCAGGGACCTAGAAATAGAAATTCCATTTGACCCAGCAATCCCATTACTGGGTATCTATCCAAAGGACTATAAATCGTTCTACTATAAGGACACATGCACACGAATGTTCATTGCAGCACTGTTTACAATAGCAAAGACCTGGAACCAACCCAAATGCCCAATGATGATAGACTGGACTGGGAAAATGTGGCACATATACACCATGGAATATTATGCAGCAATCAAAAATGATGAGTTTGTGTCCTTTGTAAGGACATGGATGAATCTGGAGAACATCATTCTCAGCAAACTGACACAAGAACAGAAAAAGAAATACCGCATATACTCACTCATAGGTGGGTGAGAAAAATGAGAACACGTGGACACAGAGAGGCGGTCTACTATACACTGGGGACTGTTGGGGGGAATGGGGGAGGGACAGCAGGGGGGGCTGGGGGGGATAGCCTGGGGATGAATACCAAGTGTGGGTGAAGGGGAGGAAAGCAGCAAAGCACACTGCCATGTGTGTACCTATGCAACTATCTTGCTCATTCTGCACATGTACCCCCAAACCTATAATGCAATAAAAATTAAAAATAAATAAATAAATAAAAATAAAAATAAAAATTAAGGTTCAAGGGAAGAAGGACGGGGGTGGAGAGAGAGAATTTTTTTCTGTACAAAAATGGTATCATCTTCAATATATTGTTTTTGTTCCTGTTTTTTCTTAAGATGGAATTTCACTCCTGTTGCCGAGGTGGGAGTGCAATGGTGCAAACTTGGCTCACAGCAACTGCTGCCTCTCGTGTTCAGGTGATTCTCCTGCCTCAGCCTCCCAAGTAGATGGGATTACAGGCATGTGCCATCACACCCAGCTAATTTTTTTTGTATTTTTTGGTAGAGACAGTGTTTCTTCATGTTGGTCAGGCTGGTCTTGAACTCCTGATCCCAGGTGATCTGCCCACCTAAGTCTCCCAAAGTGCTTGGAGTATAGGCATGAGCCACTGTGCCTGGCCCAATATATTGTTACATGGACATAAATCAGATGCAGAACAGTGATTGTTGCATGCTAGCTTTTGTGTAAGAAACAGGAAAATAAGAATGTATGTGGAGTATTTGCTATTGTTTGCATAACAACACTAAAAAGTTACAATAAGAACCTAATTAAAACAGTTTCCTGTGATGGGAGGAAATAGAAAGCAAGGTGAATGAAGATGGTGTATTAGCAAGATATCTTAATTATGACTTTTGATATTGTTTTAATATTTATGCACATATATATTGAAATAAAACTGTTTAGCCATTGATATGTATTTGTCACCTCTTAGAAACATCAACAAAATTATCTGTTGATTATCAGATAACTGGCAGAGAGAGAGAAAAAGTTTTGTGACAGTGTTGTTTTTAGTAGAACAAAGGAAAATAACTGTGATAGTCACTGATTAAGCACAATAATGTGCAATTATACAGCGAATACCTGGAGTTGTTATGATGTAGATACATATTGATGAACAGTCCTAGTGGGAAAATGTGATATCAAATAGTATGCACAGTATGATCTCTGTATATGCAGATGAACAATTGTGGAACAATACAGCAAAATGTTAATTTGAAAAAAAAAAAGAAATCTGATATTTATAAGATAAAATACATTATGATAATTATGAGAACATAGTAACATGAAGATTTTAAGATAAATAAGAGAATTTGTTGTTAATCTTATTAATCTCTTCTGTTAGCCTCTCACTGCCAATGGAAGCATCTCAGTCACAGCCTATGGTCTTTGAATTCTCCAGACATTTCTTACTATTCCATGGTGGTAGCAGTTTGGACCCCTAAAATCTAATCTGTCCTTAAAAGGACAGTTTATTCTAGCTAATCCTAAGAGACAGCTTTATTATTTCTCCACCATCTTAATACTGCCTCGATTTCCTTTTAGATCTGAACAGATATGCTTCATACTGAAACCACAAATAAAAGTAAAAGGCTTACATACAACCACCTCAACAAATTTTAATTTGCTAATATCCATTAATAACAAAGATAAATGTAAGCTAAAACATAAAGGAGTACATTTTACCATAGCATCAATGCCAAAAACCTTACCAAAGCACCACCACTGAAGAAAGCTTAAGGGTCGTCTTCGTAGTTTTTTTTTCTTGAGAAATAAGGAAAGGCAAACAAAGTGTTTTGCTTATGGACCGAAAGCACCACAGTGAGAAAACATCGCTGATCTGACAACAAAAATGGCGTGGATTCTAGTTACTGAACATTATCTCACAAGTAAGATAAATAGGTGAGCAAATCATAATTAGAATCTGACTTCTAATCAATGTGTATAAAGAATAAATGTGCAGAAAAATAAAACTTGCAATATTTGCCCCAACGACCTTGGGGAGATGGAGCAAGGTACTATTGACTGGATGCTGGAAGTGCGATGGGATGAGGGAGGAGGCAAAATGAAAAACTGAAAAGCAGAGAATCTCTACTAAATTGGATCCCGTCACCTAGCTTACCCTTTTATCTTTCTATAGACTAGCCCAGTTATACAGAAGTAAAAATGTCATAGAGGTGACACTGTTTTTTTTTGAGATCGTGTCTTGTTCTGTCTCCCAGGCTGGAGTGCAGTGGGAGATGGAACAACAGTGGATGGTCTCCCAGACCATCATGGCTACTGTGGCCTGCAACGCCTGTGATCAAGCGATCCTCTTACTTCAGCCTCCCAAGAAGCTGGGCCTATAGGTACACAATCACATACCCAGATAATTAAAAAAAAACATGTTTGGTAGATATGGGGGTCTCACTATGTTGCCCAGGCTGGTGTCAAACTCCTAGGCTCAAGGGATTCTCCTGCCTAGGCCTCCCAAAGTGCTGGGATTGCAGGTGTGAGCCACCATACCTGGCCAGGGGTAACACCTAAACTGCACTTATCACCAACCCCTCTCTCTTCATAGAGAATACTTGATACTCGAGACCTATGTTTAGGGATAGACTCTTGGCACCATGAAATATTCCACTTTCTACTGTGATAAACATATCTCTTTACTTTTTAAGAAGTGACATTTTAGGCTGGGCGCGGTGGCTCAAGCCTGTAATCCCAGCACTTTGGGAGGCCGAGGTGGGTGGATCACGAGGTCAACAGATCGAGACCATCCTGGTCAACATGGTGAAACCCCGTCTCTAGTAAAAATACAAAAAATTAGCTGGGCATGGTGGCGCGTGCCTGTAATCCCAGTTACTCAGGAGGCTGAGGCAGGAGAATTGCCTGAACCCAGGAGGCGGAGGTTGCAGTGAGCCAAGATCGCGCCATTGCACTCCAGCCTGGGTAACAAGAGCGAAACTCTGTCTCAACAAAAAAAAAAAAAAAAAAAGAAGTGACATTTTAACAATGTTCAAACAAACGGGAATGCTAAGAAATGATTGAGTTAAGTAGTTTCTTATGTCCTTAATTCCTCTAGCTATTGACAAATGTGAGTTTTTATGTCTATAATAGATTTTCCTTAGCTCTATCATCCCCCAGTTAAATTGCAATTTTTCTTCTCCAGTAGGTCCAGGTTAGGTTTACATAAGAACAGCTGCTACACAGAGAGCATTTATCACTCTCAGAGCTAAGGTGAAAAGTTCAATTTAAGGTTTTCTGGCGTGTGTGTGTGTGTGTGTGTGTGTGTGTGTGTGTGTGTGTGTCCTTATTGAGCTGCTGAACTTCCTGCCTCTAGGTATTTTTTTGTATGTGAAATATAACCTCCACTGGATGAAACTACTTAGACATATTTTTTGTTACTTGCATTCAAATACAGTACCATCAGATTAATAAACTCTATTCTTAGAACCTGTTAAAGGGGAAAAAAAAAGCTTTCCTGTTTTCAGGTCTTACATTGGAAAAATTTGCCACTGAGAAAAATCCAAGCCTGCCATGACCCCCTCTGCAGGAGGTCCACTATGGAAGAAATGGCATTTTCTGGAGCCAAACATTTTAAGTTAGCAATAAATATATATGTAAACATATACTACTATATATATAAAACATGTACATAGAACAATTATTTCTTATACAGTATATAACATGTTGTACATAACATATTTATATGAAATGTATATACACAAAATAAATATGTTAAAAAACATTGAGATTGTGGCAATACTTAGCCATAGACTAAGAGAACTCAAGGTCACTGCACTCAGCATCATAACTAAGTGAAAGCCTGAGGGAAGCACATAGCAAAACGGTATTTTCTCTTCAAGATTGCAGATAATCACAGAGCCTGTAAAATGTGGATGGCATGAGGGAAAATCTGGATGCAATCAAGTTAGTATACAAGACACTGCTTAGAATTCTTCTCAGGGAAAAGAAAAGGATGCATGTAAGATAAAACTGTTTTCTTGGAGAAGTTACACTTTTAAAACTACAATTCTATAACAGCACTTTTAAACAGCACAGGTGGGGAAGATCGTACTTGGAATTAAAATTAAAAAATAAGATCAAAAAGGTCACAATTTGGATTCTTTTCATGTTCGTTCATGCTAAATTCTGAAATCTTGAAAATATTCCAAGGCTTTTTGAAATAATTTTTTATTCTATTTTCCAAAGTTAAGATAGTCAAAACTCCCCATGAGAATATGAAGGCATAGAGGAAATATTTAAATATTTATCATATTTAAGCTATCATCTTTAATTTACAAAATCACATTTTATTAAAGACCTTGACTTTTTGCATCAACAAATGAGAAAAAAAGATTACACTAAAGTATCACATGGTGGATATAGTTTGACCAAAAGAAAAACTGTACAGTATATAAAGATGCCAGTAATAGCTACATGTTCATGTCTGCGAGATAAAATCCTGCTTGGTATTATTGAAGCAACAAAAATATTCATATCTTAAAGTTTTTCTACTCCTAATACCGATTACTTACCATCCACTTACTTTCGTCGGATAATAGTGTTACCTGATTTCCTGATTGTTGCAACATTGAAATGTTTTAAAAAAAAAAGTACTTTAAAAAAAAGTTAGTTAAAAAAATCTTGAAAGACCAGTCTAACAATAGCACAGAATCCTGCAATTTAGACAGGATATTGAATGCAGCATGTAATTGGAAGTCTATCCTATCAGTACGTCTTGTGCCATGGTGCTGGCACAAAGCATGAGAAATTTTCTGTGACCATAATTTGAAAGGGTCAATGCTAAAATAATATCACAATTTATCACATGTTTTAAAGGATTTATAACGCAGTGTAAATTTAAGTTGAGCAATAGGTACAATACTTCTATTAAGACCATGTAAAATAAATCTGTGGGTAAGGAAACTTACAAATAAAATACTCTGGATATTGTTAGACATTATTAGGTATTATTTTAATCATAAATTCTAGAGTAAAACATATCATAACTAAGAAATGGCAGCACTGGAACATGTCTATGGATTAAAATTGAAATCTACATGAAACTGAGTTGATCGATGAAAGTTGTAATTAAGCATAGGCTTGAAGGCAATCTAAATATAAAACAACAGATAAGCCTTTTTTCTTTGTTGTAAAAAGATCTTTCAATGCATTTGTTGCTAAATCAGCAATAAATACTGTTAGCCTTTTTTCTCTAACATTAATTTTAATCACTAATAAAATGTATTAACAGTAGAAAAATAGAAAATATAAATAAGCTAAAAGAAAACAATCCCCCACTCAGAGAGAAAAACTAATGTTATTATTGGTTTTTTGGATTCTTAGTCATGAAATGTTTGCCTAAGCCTATGTCTAGAAGAGTTTTTCCAAAGCAATTGTCTAGAATTCGTACAGTTTCAGATGTTAGATTTAAGTCCTTTACCCATCTTGAGTTGATTTTTGTGTAAGGTGAAAGATGAGGATCCAGTTTCATTCTCTTACATGTGGCTAGCCAATTATCCCAGCATCATTTGTTGAAGAGTGTTCTTTCCCCTCTTTATGTTTTTGTTTGCTTTGTCAGAGTTCAGTTGGCTGTAACTACTTGAGTTTATTGTCTTGAATGAAGACTAATGCCCCATTTCCAGTGTCCTGGCTCTACTTTAACTCCTGTTTTGGTTTTCATGAGATAGCTTTCTCCCACTAAATTCTGCAAGTGGGGATTCAATTGCTCACCTTAGAGCAGCTCACTCAATTTATATTGGGATAATAAAGTCCTACAGTTTAGCTTTCTAAAAAACTTTTCCTTACAAACAAAAAATTTCTAAGTAAAATAACTTAAAAAAAGCCTAAAAACAAAAATAAAGATTCTGTTTTAAAAGGAAATTCACTATGGAAACCAGGTTTTCACTTGCTGATGCTCAAAGAAAATAAATACACAACCAAAATGTCAAATCACTACAGAAGAAGCCAGTGAGAATGTTAGAAAAAAACCATTTTAGCCATCTTCAGCTTCACATGATAGCAGAAAGCCAGATGAGGGAAGCTATGACTAGAAAAAGAAATTTCCAATCTGCTTTACAGGGGCAAGTTTGTGATTACTTTGCATATTGATGAAAAGAAGCATTTTTTATTTATCCAAGAAATGTGACCCATTTATTTTCAAATTTTTGAATTTCTTTACAGATTTATCTTTGCCAGTACACTAGGACCTTTTCAAAGGCAAGGTCCTTATATTTATTATTCTTGCATTCATCATTATATCACTAATATTTATGACCATCTCTGGTGTCATAAATTAGCAATTACCTAGGAAATGCTGTGGATGAATAAACTGGATTCTGAACATCCTTCAAGGTGTTATGTAACCACAGTTTTCAAGGGGCTTCTCTGACCACCCTAACTCATAACCACTTCTCTCTTCTCTAAATTCTTAGTCTGAATCACAGGTGCAATCATAAATGTGTATTTTGTTCTAATTATTGTATTATATTTCTATTTCCTGACAACCAAATTGTTAGATCCTTACATAAAAGGACCACATGTTATAATTGTCTTAGTTATTAGTTCATTGATTGAAATTCTAATTGGGAAAATTTGGTAAATCCCACTTTTTCTGTCCAACCTTCCCTAATTTCCCCAGGGTAAGCTGATGAAATGATTGCTTACTAGCAACCAAATTGCTTAGTTCACAATTGCATTTCTGTCTTCTTGGTTAGATTTTTATCTCCTCAAAGGCAGATATTTCAGAATGCACTTTGTTGATTGTAAAGGGCCAAAACAAACTAGAAATACCTTCAGAAAACAAAGAATGTATTATAAGGATGCTCACTTGGCCCAAAGGTAGCAATAACGCTGGACTTCAGAAATAACTGGAAATAATACTGCTAATGCCTAAAAAAAAAATACATCTCCAAATGTCGATTTATTTTATCCTGAATCATCTGAATCTCTTTCTTTTTAGGTTCCTCTTTTGGTAGTTTTCTAATCTAGTGGGTAGAAATTTGGCTCTGGACATCTTTGGGGCTTTAAATCCTATAATTGCTATCATACAAAGTTTGCCTTAGGGTACCTCACCTTGCCTCTAATCCAAAATTCCCAAGGAAGGGATTCAATGGCCACAGTACATCTCATGGACCACATCAATATACTGTGACCTACAGACAGAATTGTACTTTAACATGACTTTTTCCTCTGGATGTCCGTCTCAGAAACATGGAGCATTGCTGTGCTCAAGAGAGAGAGGGAGAGAAAAAAATTAAGATACAATTCTTTCATAACTGGATTCTTCATAGAGCCCAACACATTGTCTCACATGGCTGCTACTCATCAAAGATTGTTCATAAAAGAACAATCTGTCTTCTCTCAGATTCATTTTCTTTTTTTAATCTGACTTCCTTCAATCCTTAATGCTATACATTTCTAATTTTCATATATATATATATATATATATATATATATACACACACACATATATTTTTTATTGTACTTTAGGTTCTGGGATACATGTGCAGTTCATGCAGCATTGTTGCATAGGTACATAGTACATACATGGCATGTAGTTTGTTGCCTCCATCCCCCCATCACCTATATCTGGCATTTCTCCCCATGTTATCCCTCCCCAACCTCCTTACCCCTGCTGCCCTTCCCCTGGTACCCCCCAACAGACCCCAGTGTGTGATGCTCCCCTCCCTGTGTCCATGTGTTCTCATTGTTCAACACCCACCTATGAGTGAGAACATGCAGTGTTTGATTTTCTGTTCTTGTGTCAGTTTGCTGAGAATGATGGTTTCCAGATTCATCTATGTCCCTACAAAGGACACAAATTCATCATTTTTTATGGCTGCATAGTGTTCTATGGTGTATATGTGTCACATTTTCCTTGTCCAGTCTATTATCAATGAGTGTTTGGGTTGGTTCCAGGTCTTTGCTATTGCAAACAGTGCCACCACTGTTTGAACAATTGTTCTTTATAATAGAATGATTTATAATCCCTTGGATATATACCCAGTGATGGGATTGCTGGGTCAAATGGAATTTTTATTTCTAGATCCTTGAGAAATTACCACACTGTCTTCCACAATGATTGAATTAATTTACACTCCACCAAAAAAAGTGTAAAAGTGTTCCTATTTCTCCACATCCTCTCCAGCATCTGTTGTCTCCAGATTTTTTAATGATCACCATCCTAACTAGTGTGAGATGGTATCTCAGTGTGGTTTTGATTTGCATCTCTCTAATGACCAGTGATGATGAGCATTTTCTCATATGTTTGTTGGGCTCATATACGTCTTCTTTTGAAAAGAGTCTGTTCATGTCCTTCATCCGCTTTTGTATGGGTTTGTTTGTTTGTTTTTTTTCTTGTAAATCTGTTTTAGTTCTTTGTAGATTCTGGGTATTAGCCCTGTGTCAGATGGGTAGATTTCAAAATTTTTTTCCCATTCTGTTGGTTGCTGGTTCACTCTAATGATTGTTTCTTTTGCTGTACAGAGGCTCTGGAGTTTAATTAGATCCCAATTGTCTATTTTGGCTTTTGTTGCCATTGCTTTTGGTGTTTTACTCATGAAGTCCTTGCCTATGTCTATGTCCTGAATGGTTTTGCCTAGGTTTTCTTCTAGGGTTTTTATGGTGTTAGGTCTTATGCTTAAGTCTTTAAGCCACCTGGAGTTAATTTTGGTGTAAGGTGTCAGGAAGAGGTCCAGTTTCTGTTTTCTGCACATGGCTAGCCAATTATCCCAACACCATTTATTAAACAGGGAATCCTTTCCCCATTGCTTGTTTTTGTTTTCTAAACAATGTAAAACTACTATATAACATAGAGTAGTTTAGTTGATTCACAATTCTATTAGTAATTTGTAAACATGTAGTAAAATTTTATAGTAAAAATATTTGAATATCAGTACGCAGAAATTACTTGGCCACATTTATACCAATCTCCAAACTTGAAAAAGATATTACTTTTTAAAAACTAAAAGTAAGTGACAAAACAATTCACAAAACTATTGCATCTCAATATACCCATTGAAATTCCATTTATTAATAGTTATTTATTTATTTTTTATAAAATGAAAATTATGTACTGCTTAAAATGAATTTCTTCCTTTAAAAACCCCACAAAAAATACCAAAACACTAGGAGTTCTCATTTTAACTGTTTTCTTTAAGCCCTATACATTTTTAGAATAACCCAACTCCTATTTGTGACCAGAGGCAATTTTAGGAGTAATTAGCCAAATCAAAATGACACAGAAGGAAAAGAATTAAGACTTTTATGAAAAAGAAATGCATCATGAGAATAATGAGCAGTTGGACAGCTGAAGAAAGAGGAAGACGTGCAGAAGTGCATTGACCCACAGATTTTTAATTTGCTTTGCTTACTTAGTATTTGGTTGTGATTCACCTCCCATCTGAGACTTCAAAGAGGCAAGAACTTTTTTTTTTTTTTCAAACCAAATTTCATCATCTGGGTGAGAGGGAAATACATTTTTGCCTAATGATGAACTTTAATTAGTCCTGAAGCACAGTTAAACACAGTGATGCAAACACCACGGGAAAAATCCCACACCTCCTCCCCATCCATGGGTAATGATGTTGCTTCCTATTTCACTGAGAAACTAGAAGCATTCAGAAGCTATACAAAGGCTCCCTTCGTTCAAACATCCACCTACATCTAATGTCCCTATCTATTCTACCACCTCTGCTGGTATAATGGATAGGATGAACTCCTGGGCTCATTCTCATACCATGATACTTTCAAGCAATACTCTTAGAAAAAGTTTTCTATACTGGCTGTCTCCATTTTCTCTTCTTCTAATCTCTCTTTAGCCACTCTAATCAAGCTTTGTTTCTGTCACTCTATTTAAATTGTTTTTGTCAACAATGACTTTATATTGAAAAATCTAGTGGTTGATTGTCAGTCCTCATCTTTCATGGTCCCTTAACATGATTTAACACACCTGATCACACTCTCATTTTGAAACTTCTTTTCACTTTGCTTCCAAGTTTCCTCGTTGGCTTAGTCTTCTTCCTGTTACTGATTACTTTCCCCTCTGTGGGTTGCACTTCATTTTCCGAACCTTTGAAGGTCAAGTGTCCAAGGACTTTGACAAGTTAAATCTCTTTTTTAAGTTAGCGTGTTTTCAGTGACCACGTTCAGTGAGATGGCTTTAGATACTTCCTAAGTATCTAAAGTTAAGGATTCCCAAAATATCTCTAATTCTAGCCTTTTTTCTCCAAAGTTGTTTAGTAATATATGTGTTAGGTTTAATGGCTCATGTTTTCAAATGGTTTGCAGAATACTCTTATCCTTAGTTAAAACAAATGAAAAATTAGGATACTTTCAAAAGAGCTATTCGGTATAATAAATATGTATACACTTAATTACCCATGTGTTTGCTTAAGTTGCAGTGTATGATATACAAATAAGTAATTGTGATAAATTACAAAATCAATGATATTAAAACCCCAGAAAAAACAAGCAATTATAATCTAAAAAGTTAAGAAATATTGCAAAACAAAAAATCAACTGTGTAACTAAAAATTGTGCATTCACATCTGCACAGAAATTACAAAAAATGTCCAAGACCATGTTAGGAGAAAAATATAATACTTTTTAATACACAGTTTCTAAAATATAGAAAAAATATCATATTTGAATGTGAAGACAATATTTTAAAAGAAGGGAAAAGATTCTGTGAGGTTTTACAATGACATACTGTTTAAAACATTTCAGAAGAGCCACAATAGTAAACGAATAGAAGGGAAATAAAATAGAGCCTAAAGTTGACCAGTACATAAACATGTCAGGATCTCATCACAAATCAATGAAAAAAGGATGCATTATTCAGTAAATGATGTTAGGAGACTTAGTTCACTATATGAAGAAAATCAAAGCTGGATTGAAAACACAAACCAAAAACAAATATGTAACCAAATTTCAAGTGAATTAAACATTTAAGTGTTTCAGTTACATTTATAAAATAAAAGAAAGAATAAATACATAGATGTTTTTATGATCTTGTAATATAGGTAATTTCTTAATGGTGGCAAAGTACAAACATTAAATGAAAAGTATTAGTATGTATGATTACATTAAAATTAATATTTTTTGTTTAGTGAAAAGCCATGGAAACAAAGATAACACACATGAAACCTGGAGGGTTTTTTGCAATGTCATTGCTGGTAACAGATTATAATATCTAGAAAACCACATAAATTCCTGCAGTTCAGCAAAGAAACAACGGAAACCCAGTAAACACTGGGCCACTGTTAATAAGCTACTCACAAAAGGAAAATATTTTTAGTGTTGAACAAGTATATGAACAAGTGCTCAACACTAGGGAAATCCAACTATAAACGATAGTGAAATACTGCTTGGAAGCTATGATTTTTGCAAAAGTTAGATCATCAGTCTCAGATGGTAAAAGGAAACAGTTTTACAACTTCAGAGCACAGAAAAATGTCAGTATTTAATGAAATTAACTATTCAAATACTCCACAACTCAATCGTCCCATACTTGAATATATACCCTAAAAATGGCTCACACAAATTTTCATGTAAACATCACCTAGGATGTTTATTGCAGTGTATTTTTTAATAAACTCAACAATCAGTAGTGGCAATTAAATCTAAATATCTATCACAAGGGAAATGGGCATGAAAACTGTGAAATATATATATACACAGATACATGTGTGTAGTGTTTACATGTATGTATATATATTATATATGTATACATATGGTGAACGGCGGACACAGCACTCAAAAATGAGCTAAACATATATTGGAACACATTTAGATTTTTTAATTGTAATGTAAAGATGAGTAACAACTTGGAGAAGTTTTAAAAGTGAGGTCTTGTATAGGCAGTTAAAGATAGGCCATCTGAGGCTGGGCATGGTGGCTCACACCTGTAATCCCAGAACTTTGGCAGGCAGGGGCAGGCAGATCGCTTGAGGTCAGGAGCTGGAGACCAGCCTGGCCAACATGTTGAAACCTCATCTTCACTGAAAATACAAAAATAGCTGGGCACGGTGACGCACTTGTAATCCCAGCTACTCAGGAGGCTGAGGCTGGAGAATCACTTGAACTCATGAGGCAGAGGTTGCAGTGAGCTGAGTTCTTGCCATTGCACTCCAGCCTGGCTAACACAGCAAGACTCCATGTCAAAATAAATAAATAAATAGCCATCTAACCCTAACCCTATGTTCAGCCCAGTTATGAATCCTAAAGCCACAAACAGAATACAAACCCATGATTTTTTTTTCAATTTCTCTGACCTTTATTTTTGAATGCCTTCTAAGGTCCTCATAAAAGATTCTGAGACACCATGTAAATATCTTCAAACCAATGACTATTAATATTTGTAAAATTAAAACAGATATTATATTTCCAATAAAAATTTTCCTACTTCCAAAAGTGAAAAAAAGGCACAAGAATATTTTGTAAGTTGTTTTTATTTTTACTCAATAGTTAAAATAACACAATCATTAAATTGGATTAACAAAGAATATTGAATTCAGAATTATTCACACAAATTCAAGGAATACATTTACTCTAAATGTCTTAGTAACTCCAATGTTAGTGGTTTTTCTGCTTAAAATATATATTAGGTAACAGTGAAAAAAAGGATCCTGTGTTGAATACAAAATATAAAAGTCCCTAGACATAATACACCAAGAACTGGACACAAGCACCAAGATGAATAGTGATTGTGAGTTTAAAAGGTAAGGTGAGCACAGCACATCATAACTGATGAGCAGAAAACATAGTCATTTACTACAGTAAATCTAGCTAAATCTCTTCTCTCTGTTCAACAACATAGAACAACATATGAGAGCTGTAGGAAAAAGCAAACAAATTAACAAAAGTGAAACATCTTCCTGGTGAAACTAGTATTCTCACAATTGAGGCTTTAACTAGAGACTGAGGAAATTTTATGTCTGCTGGATATATTTTTAGTTAAAGGGACAGTGATATAGTAAGAGAAAATATAAACTGCAAGATTTTCAAACCTGTCAGTATACATCTGATACATGCCGTGTGCAAAGAGATCCATATCAAATGATTGTAAAAATTTGAGGTAAAATTTAACATCAATAGCTACTACCTCTTTTTGACTTTTCATAAGTCAGATGAATGAAGTTCATTCATTTAAAATGTGTAGAATTTTTAACAAGGAATAGAATTAAGTAGATTTTTTCTTAGCACATTTTTTCTTATGAATTGTGTAAGTAATTTTTAAAAATGAAATATAGAGTATTTAAAATGCTTAAGAAAAATGTTTATATGCATATAAGTATTTCAAGGCACTTGTTTATTTATATGCAAAATAGATGATACTTAATTATTTAACATGCTCATATATTTTCTAAACCATATCCCTTAAAGTTTAAATCATTAATAGAGTTTGTGTCAACATACTAATTTGAATTGTCTTAACTAAAGGGAAAGAATCTAGGATTTGAAATCGAAAGGCCTGTTGTCCAATTCCATCTCTGTACTTTCTGAATACCTTTTGGCAAATTGGATTCTCTGATGCTCAATGTCTTTATCTGTGAAATAGAAGTAACAACATCTGCCTCAAAGACGTGTGGGAATAGATTGAAGCTTGAAATACATTGTTGTAATTTGCATACACTACCCAATAAATATAAGGTCTTTTCTGTTTATCAGAAAATTATCTAAAAGATTTAAAGCCCGAGAAATCTTTTTTAAGAAATTCATATTTCTAGATCACATTTCTCCTCTGAGATCACATATGTATCGTATCCGTTGGCATATCTCAAAAGCCTCACATTCAAGATCTTGTTCATAGCCCCCTTCTACCTGTGTTACCGACTGAATGTATTTGTTCCGCCACATTCATACCTTGAAGCCCTAACCCTAATACAATGACATTTGGAGGTGGGGCTTTTGGGAAATAATTAAGTTTACATGTGTTCATGAGGGTGAGGTCCCCTGGTAGGATTAGTGACCTTATAAGTAGAGGAAGAGAGACCAGAGTTTTTTCTCGATTTCTGCAATGTGACGATACGGCAAGGTGAAGGCTCTCTACCATCTGCAAACCAGGTAGATTGCCTTCACCAAGACCTAGATCTGTCAGAACTTGGATCTTAGACTTCCCAGCCTTCAGAACTATGAGAAATAAATGCTTATTGCTTAAGCCCCTAGTGTAAAATACTTCGTTATAGCAGCCTGAGCAGACTAAAATAGCCTGCAACTTTAGTTTTCTCCATTTTTTCCTATCTCAATTTATGGAACCTCCATTTTTGTATCCAAACCATAGGCTAGGAACCTAGGAGGCCTTTTTATCACATGGGATATTCCCTAAATTCCCTAACCAGGTGAAATTCTCCTGTTACAGGGTCCTATGCAGACATATTTCTCTCTTTCATAAGACTTTTTAGAATAACATTGTACATCTCAGTTCTAATGCTTTACCAATCTCAATGTGATGTGAATTTTCCTTGCAAATTGAAATTCCTTTCAACATTCTCCATGCCTATCTTCTACACCACCCCCATTCAGTCTAAGCTGCCATCTCACTATTGACATTCCTGCATTTTCTCTGGTCTTCATCTATTCTTCACACTATAGCCAGAGTAAACTTTACAATGTAATCGGATTTAATGATTTCCCATTTCGGGGGAGGGGGGTGGGAGGAGGAGAGCTGCAATCCCACAATGCTGAGCCTAAAGGTAATACTCCCGGTCACGACCTGCACGTCTCTGAAGTGTTTGGCCTGGGCTGACCTTTCCAGCCTCACATCTTACCCTGCTCCTTATTGTGACTATGCTCCAGCTAAGCTGCTCTTCATCTCCTCTTCACACCTGACATACTTCCGCCGGGCAGAGGTCCTTAGCATATGCTGGGTTTCCTACTTAAATCACATTCGCTTGCCATTCCCTTAACTTATGCTGGGTTTCCTACTTAAATAACATTTGCTTGCCATTCCCTTTGCTTCCCCTTGTTCCTGTTCCTCAAATCTCATTCTAGTGTCACTTCTTGGGAAAAGAATTCCCTAAATTCCCTAAGCAGGTGAAATTCTCCTGTTACAGGGTCCTATGCAGACATATTTCTCTCTTTCATAAGACTTTTTAGAATAACATTGTACATTTCTTCATGTGAATATTTGAATTGTATCTACTAATAAGCTGTAAGTGCTATCAAGCTGGGAAAACATCTGGATTGTATCACCACTGAATTTTTACCATACACCTAACATGTAGTATGTCAATGACATTTGCTGAATTAATTAATATCTTCCCAAAGAATTTAAATCAGTGAAGTTGTGACCTAAATAACTAAATGTTCAAATTCATAACTAATGAACAATCTTCATGTAAGCCTATAGCTTATAAGAAAATGTATTTGATCCAATTACGATGATGGAGATAATATAATTTTAAGACTACAACATGCTTAAATTTATGTTTTAAGGAGAGAATATAAGCAAAAATTTCAATCATCTTCTTGGTATTTTTACATCAGCATATGTTACTGGAACCTAGGTGATGATCACCCATTATCACTTCTAAGCAAGATTTTTAAAAACATTTTATGTTAACACTTTTACCCTGATTGGTATAATAAGTAAATGACAGAGCTTTTTTTTAAGAGTTATAAGTATGCTTGGTGAGAACATTATTATACAAAGCAGAACTTTCAATTAAAAATTAAAGAAATATAATAGAAAACTTTGTAATTTGAGGCAAAATTGTACTTAACTAATGCAACCTGTTACAATTAATCATGGAAAATTATTTATACTGTAAATAGAAATATCTGCTTTAAGAATCATGATGTACATTGAGCTACACTAGACATTCTACAGAAAATTTTCTTTCTATATTTATAACTTTTTAACTTCTATTTTAGGTTTGGGGGTACACATGAAAGTTTGTTGCATAGGTAAACACGTGTCAGAGGGTTTTATCGTGCATATTATTTCATCACTCAGCTATTAGGCCCAGTACTCAATAGTTATTTTTTCTGCTTCTCTGCCTCTTCTCACCCTCCAACCTCAAATAGACCACAGTGTCTATTGTTTCCTTCTTTGTATTCTTAAATTCTCATCATTTAGCTCCCACTTATAAGAACATGCAGTATTTGGTTTTCTGGCCCTGTGTTAGTTTGCTAAGAGTAATGCTCTCCAGTTGCATCTATATTTCCATAAAATACACAATCTCATTGTTTTTAATGGCTGCATGGTATTCCACGGTATATATATAGCACATTTTCTTTACCCAATCTGTCATTGGTGGACATTTAGATTGATTCCATGTCTTTGTTATTGTGAACAGTACTGCAATGAACATTTGTCTTTGTGGTGAAATGATTTATATTTTTTTGGGTATATGCCCAGTAATGGGATTGCGGTGTCCAATGGCATTTCTGCCTCTAGTCTTTGAGGAATTGCCACATTGCCTTCCACAATAGTTGAACTAATTTACATTCCCACCCACAGTGCATAAACATTCCCTTTTCTCTCTAACCTCAGCAGCATCTGTAATTTTTTGACCTTTTAATAATAGCCATTCTGACTGGTAGAGATAGTACCTCATTCTGGTTTTGATTTGAATTTCTTTAATGATCAGTGATATTGAGCTTTTTCATATGCTTGATGGCTGCCTGTATGTCTTCTGTTTGTTTTTTTCTTTTGTTTTGTTTTTTTGAGATGGAGTCTTGCTCCATCATCCAGGCTGGTGTGCAGTGGCATGATCTCAGCTCACTGAAACTTACACCTCCCTGGTTCAAGCAATTTTCCTGCCTCAGGCTCCCCAGTAGCTGGTACTACAGGTGTGTGCCACCATGATTGACTAATTTTTGTGTTTGCAATAGAAGAGTTTCACCATGTTGATCAGGATGGTCTGGAACACCTGTCCTAAGGCAATCCACCCACCTCAGCCTCCCAAAGTGCTGGATTTACAGACTCAAGCCACCATGTGCAGCCATGTCTTCTTTTGAGAAGTGTCTGTTCATGTCCTTTTCCTACTTTTTAATGGGGTCACTTGTTTTTCTTGTATACATTTGTTTAAGTTCCTCAAAGAGAAGGCTTAAAAATGTACATAAGTGCCATGCTATCTGTGAGCGATAAACTAGTGTGATGTACAACTTAGTTTAAATGAGATAAGGTCTAGAAAGTCATAAACTACTGAAATTCTCATAAGAAGGAATGGATTACCATCCCATCAGAAAAAAAGTCAGGCCAAGACGTCTTCAGTGAAAGATTTTACTCATATTTATGGAGGAATAATGCCAATCAGACAAAAGCAATCTCATATCAAATTCAGACAAATACAAGGAATCAATACTCTTCATGTAAATAGAAGAAAAAATCCTCACCAAAATATAATACTAGTAAATCAAGTACAGTAATGCATTATAAGATAACTACAAGATTATGTGTGATTTATATTGAGAACATAAGGCTGGATAATCATTCAACAATATTTAATTTAACTAAAAAGTGCTCCACATCATATGTCATCTGGGAAATGTGAATTAAAACAAGGAAACAACACTACACACCTATTAGAATGGGTAAAGTTTAAAACACCAAATGCTGACAGGGATGTGGAACACAGGAACTGTCCTTCATCACTGGTGGAAATACAAATTGGAACAGAAATTTTGGAGGACAATTTGGCAGTTTCTTACAAAACTAAATATATTCTTGTCCTATGATCCAGCAATCTCACTCCTTGGTATTTATGCAAAGAAGTTGAAGACTCATGTCCACACAAAAACCTGCACATGAATGTTTATAGCAGCTTTAAAAAACAATTACCAAAACTTGGAAGCAACCAAAATACCCTTTAGTAGGTGAATAGATAAATAAACTGTGATACATTCAGACAGTGAAATACTCTTCAGCACTAAAAAAAAAAACAAAGAAACTGTCAAGCCATGAAGAGATATGGAAGAAACATATGCATATTACTAAGTAAAATAAGCCAACTGAAAAATCTGGATCTGTGTGGTTCCAACTACGTGACATTCCAGAGAAGGCAAAACCATGGAGACAGCAAAATCAGTAGTTGCCAGATGTTTGACGAGGGTGGAGGGAGGGATAAATAGGCAGAGCACAGAGAATTTTTAGGGCAGTGAAACTACTCTGATACCGTTAGAGTGGGTACATGTCATCATACACGGGTCCAAATTGGTAGAATGTTCAACACCGAGAGGGAATCCTAATGTAAACTATGAACTCTGGGTGATAATGATGTGGCCGTGCAGGAGCACTGATTATCACAAACGTACTACTTGGGTTCAGGGTGCTAGTGGGAGGAGGCTATGCAGGTACTGAAGTAGGGAATCTGCATCTTTTACTCACCTTTGTTGCCAAACTAAAGCTGCTCTTAAAAACAGTCTATTAAAAATAATTCATGCAGTTAACTATATCAACACTCTTAAAAAACCCATATGATTATTTCAGTAGATACAGAAAAGGCATTTGACAGAATCCACATCTATTCGTGATAAAAACTCCCAGTAAACTAGAAATAACAGGATTGATTACTGTTTACAAGAGACACTTTATGCGTGAAGTAATCAATCCGGTCAATCTCTGCCTTTTGATTATATGTGTTTGCCTATTTTTCTTTTTGCTACTTGTTATCTATCTGTGCCTTTTAAAAGTGTATTCTTCCTTTCTTCTTTTCAAATAATTTAATATTTTAGTCTTATATTCTATCTCCCACATTATATTAAATATTATTTTATTAAGTTTAAGTAATTTTCTTTAGGATTTTCAATATAAATCTTTGATATAACACATTCTACTTCAAATTATCATGATGCTACTTCACATATAATGTAATAAATTTACAAAAATATAATTTCATTTAAACCTCTTCCTATCATTTGTGAAATCGTTATTATTTATTTTTCTTCTACTTATGTCATAAACCCCATACACACTGCTAAACATTTTCTTTAATGAATGAATTGCCTTTTAAGGAATTTAAGAAAAAGAGAAAAAATGACCTTTTATATTTATCCATTTCTTTACCAATTCTAGGGTTTTTCTTTTTTTCTTTTATTATATTTATTTATTTATTTATTTTGAGATGTAATCTCATGGTTGTGGCAGTGCAGTTATCTCTGCTGGAGTGCAGTGGAGTTATCTCTGCTCACTGCAAACTTCACTACCCGTGTTTGAGCAACTCTCCTGCCTCACTCTCCTGAGTAGCTGAGATTACAGGCACCCGCCACCATGCCATGCTAATTTTTGTACTTTTGGTAGAGATGGGGTTTCACCATGTTGGTCAGGGTGGTCTCAAACTTCTAACCTAAGGTGATCCATGCCCACTCAGCCTCTCAAAGTGCTGGGATAACAAGCGTGCACCACAGCATCTGGCCTAGCATTCTTTCTGAATTCCTGTAAGTCTGAGTTGTCACCTGCTATAATTTCATTTCAGCCAATAGAACTTCCTCCGCTGTTAACAAGATCTCCCAACTTCGTTTACATAAGTTTATTTTACTTTTATTTTTCCAAGATACTTTTATATCATATAGAATTTCAGGGACAGACATTTTGGGTTTTATTAGGCATTTGAAGGTGTCACTTGTTTTTTAATATCTAATTTTCTGATGGAACGTCAGTTACCATTATACTATTGTTCTCGTTCATGCACTATATTTTTACTCTAGCTGTTTTTATCATTTTTTTAAGCTCTGGATTTCAGCAATTTGGCTGATAGGCCTAGGTACTTTCTCTGTTGTTGGCTGAGCTCCTTGCATTTATAGATTGCTGTCTGTAATCAAAACTGGAAAATTTTTACCCAATATCTTTCAGATATTTTTCTGTCTCATTCTCTTTTCTCTTCTTCTGAGTCTCAAATTACATGTATGTTAAATTGATAGTCATGTTTCCTCAGGTCATTGAGGCTCTTTATACTTGTTTCAAAACTTCTTTCTGTCAGTATTTCAGTGTGGTGAAATCAATCAACAAGTCTTAAAGATCACTGATCTATTTTTCTATTGTGTCCAGTATGCTCTAAGAATTAACCAACAAACTTTTTAAGTATTTTATTTTTTAATTCTATTATTTCCATTTAGTTATTTTTACAGTTTCCAAAGATCTTGAAATTACCCATTTCATCAACTACTGTATCCATTTTGTTTTATCGAGTCTCTAAAAATATTTATCATAATTATTTTTAGTGACTATACATTATTTTGTATAACTTTCAGATCTCTGGCTGCAGGGAAGGTAATTGATTGGTGGTCCTGCCTGTTAGACTCTGAAACCCATCACCTTGTTCACATTGAGTTCACAGGTTCTATGGGCTGTTTCCATGAAAACAGCTGAAGAGAAAGAAGACCAAACTTGGTTTAGAGATGAGCTAGCTTGACTCGTGGTTGCGAAGCTAAAATCAACAGCAGCTTCCTTATAGCCACATACAAGAGTTGACATGAAAGACAGTGGAGAGAGAAAATTTTCCCAATGGGCACAGGTATGAGTATGCACCTACTCATCCTATTTGGGTGAAGGAGAAGTGACCTGATGTGAGAATTTGTATATGGTTTCTGGTTAAGAACTAAAAAGAAAAGAAATAAAAAATTGGAGAGTCATTTAGATGGACAATGTCATTTGGATGGTCATGAAAAGTGAATATTTTTGTATGCCCTGTTAACGCTCAACAGGAAGCATCCGCCACCAAAGAAGTATTGAAAAACCATATGTATCAGTTGACTTAAACCAGCCTTCATCATTGGCCATCAAAATTGACATGATAGCAACGTGATTAGAGTGCCATGGTGGCAGACACAGAGGTTATTACCAGCCCAACACCACTGATTCCTGCTTACCAAGATTTATCTAATTACTTCTGAGTGTTATTGTCAAACATGTCAGCAACAAAGACCAATACCGCACATCACATATTGCACAATTCCTCAAGGGCATCAACTGGCCACTTAATAACAACTCAACTACATCAAGGCCCTTCTATAATGGAAGGACCAGCAGTTCATCCTTAGAAGGATAGTTACCAGTTTCAGGTATGAGTTGTTCTTTCCTGCCCATGAAGCTTTATCCAGTCTATGCAGGGCTGATAGATATTTACACAACATAACGTGACCAGGGGACTCATTTCACAGTAAAAGATATATGACCACTGGAGTGGATATATGGGAGTGGATATATGACCACTGGATTTGCTGATCATAACACATACAGCACCATTTAGATCTATCTAGAATGTTGGAATGACTTTCTAAAGGCCCAGCTGCATCACCAGCTCAATGGCAGTAATATCAAAGGATGGGTGTCACCCTTCAGACTGTATTAAATCAGAGAACTTTGGATGATACTGTGTCCCTAAGATAATAATACATGACTTCAGAGACCAAGAGATTAATACAAGAGTAATCCTTTAGACCATCACTCTCAATGTTATAGTGGCCTACTCTCTATCCTGACCATTCTGGGCTCTCCAAAATTAGTTTTGTCTCCAAAGGAAGGACACTCTTGCCAAGAAATATACAAGTGATCCTACTGAACTACAAGCCAGGCTAATCTTCCTTTCTCAATTTAGCCTCAAGAAAAGTGGTACATTGGAATCACGGCTTAACTGCTTCCCAAATCCATGTAGAGAGTAACTCTCTGTAGTGAAAGAGTGAACAGTGACAGCCATGAGAACGTGCTGCCCAGATCTCCAAATTTCAAGAGCACAATATTCTCCCGCACGCTGCTCCTAGCCTGTGAATGAGTATGATAGCAATGTTGAGGGAGACTTCTTTTGGAATGTGCAGGACTCTTTTGATGGGCAGATTTGGCCTGAACACTCTGAATAAGACTTTTTTTTTTTTTTTTGAGACAGAGTTTTGCTGTTGTTACCCAGACTGGAGTACAATGGCACGATCTCGGCTCACCGCAACCTCCGCCTTTTGGGTTCAAGCAATTCTCCTGCCTCAGCCTCCCGAGTAGCTGGGACTACAGGCACGTGCCACCATGCCCAGGTAATTTTTTGTATTTTTAGTAGAGACGGGGTTTCACCTTGTTGACCAGGATGGTCTCGATCTCTTGACCTCGTGATCCACCCTCCTCGGCCTCCCAAAGTGCTGGGATTATTGGCATGAGCCACCACGCCCAGCCTGAATAAGCCTTCTTTAGGACTACAGTTCAGTGTAAAATGCTGTCACCTAAGCTTTCCTTCTCTCTCTCCTTCACTCAGGGTCAGGCCTGCATCACAGTCCAGTAGCCCTCCCAGCTTTTCACAACTCTCTTCCATTAATTTCTCACAAGAAATTAATAAATTCCTTGCACATTTAAATGTATCTTGGAAAGCACTCTTGCAGGACTTGCATTGACATATTATTTTATAGTTTTATATACTAATTCCAGTGTCTGGGTAACTTGTGAATTTCTTACATTGATTTCTACCCTAATGCTACATCATAATTTCTGTTTATTTGTGTGTTCAGTAAATATTTTCTATTATGCTGGGCACTGTTGATGGCTTGTAAACATTTTGGGTTCTGATATTTTCTTCTAGAGAATGTTGAATTTTGTTTAGCAGGCTGTTAAATGACTGGTGGGTTGTCTTGAACTTGTAAAGGTGTGGTGTTTTTTTTGTTGTTGTTAGGACAAGTCATTTTTAGATTTGCTCTTTGTCTTGTGATAAATTCTTAGTACTGAGAAACAATGTTGAAATGTGTCCTTTCTTGGGTGTGAGTGGAAAATGAAATGTTTCCTGGGTCTTTTAAATCTGGCAAGACTCGAGCTCAGAACTGTCACCTCTGTGCCAGAAAGTGGCTAAATTCTCTACTCATCTCTGGCAACCTTACAACTGTTGCTTTTTACTAGGCAAGTCAGAGCTTTTTCCTGTACAAGTGCAGTTTAGGATTAGCAAAGGATTTGAGTAGAGTTTATGTGTCGATTTTGGAGCTTCTCTTACATGGTTCTCTTATTTTCTCTTCCAGATTTGAGCCTTTCAATTAATTTTTTTTTTTTTTTTTGAGACAGGGTCTCACTCTGGTTGTCCAGGCTTGAGTGCAGTGGTGAGATCTCAGCTCACTGCAGCCTCAACCTCCTGGGCTCAGGCAATTCTCCTACCTAGCTTCCTGAGTAGCTGGGATTGCAAGTCCTAACTTTGTTTTTCTGTATTGATGGGGTTCTGCCATGTTGGTGAGGCTGGCCTCCAACTCCTGGACTCAGCAATCTGCCGGCCTCAGCCTCCCAAAGTGCTGGGATTACAAGCATGAGTCACTCCACCCAGCCTCAATTTTTAGTCATTTAGAAATCCCTAAACTTTTTACTCCGTGTATTCAGGGTAACAGTATGTAATTTTCTGCTTGAATTGTACCTTCTGGTGCTGGTGAAAGCACTTGGGTGAAAATCTCCCGTTATGTTTCCCTTTTTTCAAATTGTAGGTCTCCTTATTTATTTTTTAATATGGTTTTGTTTGCTTTCCAGTTTTCAAACAGCTGTTTTTTAATGTTATTAATATTTCCAGAGTTGAGTGTTGTTATCTATGGTAGTGTTAGTTCAATAATAGCAGTTCTGCAATTACTATTATAAAACCCAGAACTCACAATCAGCTTTTAAACATCTCAATCCTAGGGCAATGCTTCTTTTTAAGAAGTTTTTGAAAAATTATATTACTGTTTTATAAAACAGCATTCCTTGGCACATACTAGGTGCTCAATAAACATTTGCTGAATTAATCAATATGATTGGCTCATCAAGGATTATGAAACAATTCTATTTAAAATCTCAAACATGAAAGAGAGATTAAAGCAAAAACAAAAAGAGCCAGTAGAAACAGTGCAGGTTACAAAAATAAAGAAAAGAATTATATCTATGAAATAAAGTCTATAAAAATGGAGCCAGCATGAAATGAGAAAATAGTAAGAAAGAGCTGGAAATTTAAAATAGTTATAGGTAAAAATATTTCATTATTAGGCCGGGTGCGGTGGGTCACATCTATAATCCCAGGACTTTGGGAGGCTGAGGCAGGTGGATCACGAGGTCAAGAGATCGAGACCATCCATCCTGGTCAACATGGTGAAACCCAGTCTCTACTAAAAATACAAAAATTAGCCAGGCATGGTGGCGCACGCTTGTAGACCTAGCTACTCAGGAGGCTGAGGCAGGAGAATTGCTTGAACCCAGGTTGCGGTGAGCTGAAATCACACCATTGCACTCCAGCCTGGGTAACAAAAGTGAAACTCTATTTCCTCATTATTACAGGAAAATAAGCCAAAGACAATCTAAAATTGGAATAGAAGAAAGATTTAAAAATTAGAAAACAAAGATAATAAATTTAAATGATAAATTCAGCTTATTAATTAACGTGATAAAGAACAATGAAAGTTAAAGAGAAGACAGAGAAAAAAATAAATTAACAAATATAAAAATAAGAGAATATTGCATAAAGTTAAATGCCACAAGACTGTATTTGATAAGCCATCTAATGCCTAAAACAATAAATGGTGGGAGAAATAGACCTAAATTAAGGCAAATCATGGGAAAATTTAGAGTAGAAGTGTTAAAGAAATATTCCAAAATAGTCTAGAGATAAAAATAGGTCATATATATAAAATCAATAGTCCAAATAGCAATAGATAACTTATCAACAAATTAAAAGCTTACAGCATAATAATAGAAAAATTATTTGAAAATTCTGAGTGAAATTATTTTTAACCTAGAATTCTATACTCCAAAATCAATCAAATAGGAACTTAGAGTAAAGCAAATTGCAGACATGCAAATACAAATTTTTACTTTGTATGTTTCTTTTGTCAGGACTCTCTCAGACAGTGTGACTCATAAAATGAAGATATAAAATTTGGGATGTGGAAAGAAAGGAGTCTATCTCATAGGCAAATGAGTACCTGGATGGCAGCAGTTGAGTAAACTTAAAAAGTAACCAGTTCATATTAAAACTAAAAAAAAAAGACCCTGAAAATAATGACATTGAGAAAAGAAATGGAATTGAAAAGATAAAATTCATGAAAAATAGGCAGGTGGCAGAAGTTTTGAGAATAAATATGTTAATGATGGATATATTTTAAAAGTTCAAATGAAAATGAGATAAATTCCAGGGGAAAAAAAAAGTTGCCCAAAAATGAGGCATAAATACATGTATTGTTTGACTCAAAGATAGGAAAAAGAGGAGAGCTTAGTTATGACTTATCAAGATTAGAAATAAGAAGATACTGCCTAAAGAACTTTTGCCAAAAAAATACCAACACAAAAATTATTCAGGAAAATATCTGTAAATAAAAGTAAAATTCACCATATGAGTAAAAGATGGATAATGCTAGTGAGCAGTATTATGGACGAAGGAGAGAAGTGGCAGAGATCTGCTGCTTTCACATCATATACTCCTTAGCAATATTTGATTTTTCAAAAGTATTACTTAGTTAAAAATAAAATAATATCCTATTAAATACATACATTGAAGTAAAATAAATATCAGAAAATTTTTAAAGCATTGGAGAAAAGAAATAAATTCCAAAATTTGAAGCTAGAAAGAGGAACATTTGCAAAGGCAATGAAGAGATGAACTTGGTAGATACTGTGGATTTTTATCGTGAAATAGTGAAACATACTATTGGATAAGCTATGGGGACTTTCCTTCCCAGGATAAACTTCATCCTGGGATGAAGGGTAAACTGTAGCTTGTGAGAAGTTACTAATCATTTTCAATCAGGGAAATGGTTTGGTGAATTTAATGGGACATCACTGTTACATAAAAATGTGCTGTAGGCGATTTGGGTTTGGAAAGGAAGAAACAACAAATCTCAAAATCTGAAACTATAACCATCAGACTTAGGATTTGGGTGACTTGTTTACTGTTGAAGTTGAAAGAACACATGAGCCAAGGATGATTCACAGATTTTAGTCTGAAATAAAAATACACACACATAGGCATCTATCATAACTTCACACCAAAAAGGCAGCTGGGCTGGGGAACAGCAGGCTCAGGGTTAGCAGGTTTGCATTTTCAGAGTTTGGCATAAGATGACGGAACCATTCAAAGAAGCCTTTGCTGGAGCAGCTATATGTGTAGGTATATAGAGCAATGAGGTGGCTTTTAATATAAAAACTGCTTTGAAAATTAGATTTAAAATACTGAAAAAAGTGAGATAGGCATATCTGGTTGTTTCCGAGGAGATCAGGAGCACAGTGAAATCTGATATGCCTTCTTTTATTTAGCCAAATTAATCTACTTAAATTCCAAGAGGGAGCTCTGGAACGTAATGGCGAACCAGGTAGCTAGGCAACACTGGCTGTCCTCTCAGAGTGAAGGCACTTCTGGAAAGTGAATGATCCATGACAGCAAATGAAACTAGAAAAAAGACACCAAGCAAGTCAAAAACGCATTTTTTTTAATAACTGCCTGAGAGAAAAACGAGGATGGAAGCAACATGTAACATTGGACTCGGACTTGCTGAAGGGTTGGAATAAAATTGCCCTGCATCCCTAGGTTCCTTGAAAATACACAACAATTCTCGAAGGAAAACAAAAACAACAGCTCTGTAAGGGACCTCAGTTGTGTTAGGAGTCTATGTACCAGCAAACAAACAAAAGAGAATTTTGAAAGAAAAGGAAAAGGCAATACATAAAATATTTAAAAAAAGTTTTCCATTGGCGGCTAAAGCATTTCACAGAACATCCCAATTTTCATTAAATGACTCCTGTCTGCTAGTTCCTACGTCATTTTTAAGTGCACTATTATGGCTAAGATTGTATTTTTTCCTTCGGTTCAAAATGGCATTTCTGGTCTTGTCACCGTCTGTGAGGGGTCACGGCTCAAACAAAGAAGTCTCATGTTAAAGAATTAAACTCGCAGCTCTCGTCGTTTCTTAAACTTCAGTACTAACCACATATCCGGAATGTAATAAAACACCGTTTTGACACGTATAAAATTACAAATGGCAGAATGTAAAAGAAGTGGTAAAAGTAGTAAAGTAGTAACATAATTTCCCAGAAAGATGCATGGATACATTTCTTTTACGTTGACTTTATTATCCGAAACACAGCTCTTTGTTTAACTGATAATACCAAGGCATTGGATACTGCTTTTTTTTTTTTTTTTTTTTTTAATATACCACATTTTCTTAGTCCATTCTGATGACCAACACATAGGTCCACTTCATTTCATTTCCTGGATATTGGACATAGCGTGATAAACATGGCAATGCAGAGAACTGTTTGATATACCTTTTTTTTTTTTTTTTTTTTTTTTGGAAAGAAAGAAAGAAAAAGGAGTGAAGGAGAGGAAAAAGGAAGAAAAAGAGGGAGAGAGAATGGGAATGTAGCTTTATTCTAAAAATGGGTATTAATAATGGCCGATCAATATTTTGTGTATTTAAGGTGGAGAATGTGTATTTTGTGTATTTAAAGTGGAGAGCTCTATAAATATTTATTGAGTTTACTTGTTCTGGATCTGAGTTCAAGTCCTGGATATCCTTATTAATTTTCTGTCTCATTGAGTCTAAATCTCTTTATGTTTCTTATGTATCTGGGTGTTAGGATCGTTAGCTCTTATTGTTGCATTGATCCTTTTACCACTATATCTTTGTTGCTTTGAAATCTATTTTATCAGATGCAAGAATTGCAACTCCTGCTTTTGATTTATTTATTTATTTTTGCTCTCCATTTAATTGGTTAATCTTTCTCCATCCCTTTGTTTTGAGTCTTTGTGTATCTTTGGATGTGAAATGGATCTGGATGTAGCATACCGTTAGGCTTTGGCTGTATCTTTTGATTGGGGGACTTAGTCGACTTAAATTTAGGGTAACTGCCATTTGAAGTTAACTGGCTATTTTATCCAGTTAAACTAGCCTATGTTTTTTGCACTGTATAATAAATATTCAATCAATTTTAAGTGCTAAATATATAGAGCAAGCTATTGGGCCTATTTTGAAGGGGGCTTCTGCAAATCACCACACGGAAGAGTGAACAGCTCCTAGGATGTATATCAAAAAGAATCAAGTGTGTCATTTGAAGGTCCAGTTCTTTTTTGTTGAACTACACTAAAAGCATACTGTCAGTTGCAATGCTGTTGTTCAGAATGCTGACATCTAAATCTGCTGAATCGTGTACTATGCAGGACAGAAAGGCAGAAAGTCTGAATTTAATATAGTCAATGTCAGAAGCATGGAAGTTCAGAATCAGAAGGGCCAAAGGAAAACATTCAAGATAAAGTACTGATTCTGAATACCATTGAAAGCTTTGGCAATGCAAGATCAAGGCTTGGAAGTGCAAAAAGAAGTCACCAAAGGCATTAAAACAAAAATGCTTCCTAGATTGATTTACAAAGGAACTCACATTTGTTTTGCTGCTTTGAAGACTGTGGATTGGAGGCAAGAGAGTGTAGAAGTGGGGGAAAAAAAGAGGCTGTTGCTGTAATCCAGATGAAACGAATAATCGTGTTTTCATTCCACTGGCTATTCATTCTCATTTTCTTTCCTAGTGCCTCCTCTTTACTCTGCCTCCTAATTTGAGAGGATCTTATGTTCAGAATTTTTCTCTTTTTTTATCTATACACATTGTTTTGGTGAGCTCATCAAGTCCTAAGCCTTTTATTATCAAATATTTTCTAGTAATTCCCAACTGTATACCTCCAAATCAAACCTTTCACCGGAAGTTCAGGCTCATATATATCCAAATGCCCAATATATTTGCTTGGAAATGTAACAGATGCCTCAAACTCAAAATCTTTAAATAAACTCCTGGACTCTTTTTCACATGAGTTCAACTTACATCTCAATAGATGGGAACGCCACATGTTCAGCTGCTCAGGTAAAACTGTGGAATCATTTTGATTCTTATCTTTTTTTCTCAACCCATATTAAATTTGTCAGAAAATACTATTGGTTCTACTTTAAAATATATCCAAAATTCAAAAATTTTTCACAGCACTCACTGTTACCACTTTAAGACACAATCGTCTTCACCCAGGTTACTGCAATACTTTTCTAACATGTCTCTGCTTTAGACTTCTATAGACTATTTTCAACTTAGCAATGGTACTTTTAAACATATGTCAGAGCATACTACTGTTCTGCTTAAAACCTCCCAATAGCTGTCTATTTTAATCTAAGATAAAGCAGAAGCCCTTTAATTGTTCACAAGATCCTCCTGTGTAATCTGATCTTCACCTTGCTGTGTACGTGTTGAGATCAAATGCCACAAAAGCCCAACCCCTGGTGAATGTAGGTCAGGTCAACTTTAACATTGGTTAGTTTTAATTATCTGATGCTACCTAATAAATTATGCCAGAATGGTTAAGCATCTCATCATGTTCACAGAGTGCAAAGATTCTACGTCCTTTATGAATATCACCAAAGGGTGACCTCAGCAACAAATTATTTAAATCAACTGGCTAGGATGGCTCATTCTATGAACATCAATTATCCATTTTCCCCAGCCACTCCTGTTACTAGTCAACAGGATTATGAATAAAATAGCACCACGACAGGGATGGAGGTCACACATAGTCTCAGCAACCTAGGCTTTCACTCGACAAGGCTGGTCTAATGACGGCCACCACTGAACACCCAATGTGGAAGCAGCAGAAACCATCACTGAATTCCCAATATGGCATCTTACTCAAATGGATCAGCCAGCTACCTAATGACAGGTTGGTTAAAATGGATCGTTTTCATGATGGAGGAGAAAACACTTTTTCTTTTATTAGAACAAACACTTACTTAGGATATGGCTTATCTTCCCTGACTACAATGGCTTCTATGCTTCTATGCATGGGCTTAAACAATGTCTTCACCACCATCGCGATATTCCACTAAACATAGTTTCTGACCAATGAACTCATTTCACAGTAAGTGAAGTGCTGCGTTGGGCCTATGCTCATGGAGTTCACCAGTCTTACACCTCACCATCCTGAAGCAGCTGACTTGATGAAACGGTGGATGGCCTTCTGAAGATCAGTTACAATTCCAACTGAGTGGCAACACCTCACAGGGCTAGAGCAATGTTTCTTAGGATGCAGTTTGTATATGCTCTAAGTAAGCATTGAATATATGATTCTCCCCTGGCCAGCATTCATGGTTTCTGGAATCAAAGTGTAGAGATAAGAGTGATTCCTCTGACTATTATCACTAGTAATTCATTAGCAACAGTTTCTGTCTCTATTACTTTAGGCTCTGATGGTCTAGAAGTCTTCAATCTAAAGGGAGGAATGTTTCCATTGGGGGACACAACACTGAATTCATTGAACTAGAGGTTGAAACCACCACCTCTTCACTAAGGTTTCTTTATGCCACTGAATCAAAGGCACGAAAAGAGATTTTACTGTACTGGCTGAGACTAATACTAAATTTTATGGGAAATTTAGAGAAAAGAGAGGTATGTTTGAAATAAGGGAGATGCTTCCTGAGGAAGTATCTGAATTTTATGGGAAATTTAGAGAAAGAAGATACATGTTCGACATAATGGACATATTTCCTAGTATCTTCCAGTATGTTCCATGCCTTATAATTATAGTCAATGGAAAATTACACCTCCATTTGGTCAGGACTGATAATGACTCAGATACTCAGGGATAAAAATGCAGGTCACCTCACCCGGTTAAAATCCATGAAAAGCCGAATGTCTTTTAAGGGCAGAAGGAAAATAGATTGGGTAGTTTATTCTGTACTGCTGACGCTCATGTGAGTATTCATAACTTCAGAATGGGACAGTGTGTCTGACCACCAAGACCCGGTAGTACATGAGTCATCATTGCTGAAAACACATTCCTAAATAACTCCAAGAAATATATGATACAGAAATCCTAGAAGGTTTCAGATTATCTGATGTAATCTGCTATATATAAAGTTCACTCACCTGTGTGAGGCTGGTGACAACATCCAATCTAATAAGCATTTCACAATCTGAAATATAGTACTTGTTTAAATATTTGATTGATGTTTGCTAAAGCCTGATGTGTTTTGGTCCTCATTTAAATTGCTTCTCTAGAAACTATAAGAGAGACAGATAGATTAGACCAATGATATAGATAGATGATGCATGGATGGATGGATAGATAGATAGATAGAGAGAGAGATAGGTAGGTAGGATAGGATAGATAATTTCCCAATAAAGCTTACAGCTTCCTAAGTCCTATGGAGGGAAGGATGTGATTTCTATCAGCTATGTATGCTAGATTTAGAATATTTTACATGTACGTTATTCACTCTTTTTCAATGTACACGGTTTACTTATTGTATACTGTACAGACTAGGGATTTTTCAGTTTTGTTTGAGATTTGTATTTTCTGGGGTTAATTTTACAGCCAGAATTACTGAGGTGGGTCATTTCTATATTCAGAGTCTACTATGTTTTTATTGATCCCTGGCAGTAGGACATTATTATGGTAATATGCTCTGGCTGATCGGAGCCCGTGTCTTCTTTCAAGACACATAATGTTATGGCAGCTACAAAGAATGAGTTAATACGCCCTTGAGGTAATAACATGGATGTGTATTCAGCATCCTCTTGGTTAACTCATTTTGTTCCTGGCTCATTACATTCATATTTATCAGGATACAGAAGGATGCTCTGGCTCAGTCAATTGCTCTGTAGTACTCCTGGGTGTAGTGATGTCTAAGACTGTGACCTCAGCACGGGCAGCCTTGGTTAATTTCCTGCTTTCTCTTTTCCACATTTAGGGAATTTGCCTATTGATCAAAGATTCCTTCACTTCAGCCTCTCCTTTTTGATTATATATTTGCAAGCACAGTTTCTAAGCACAGTTTTCCAGTTTTCCCATTAGTTGTGTTTCCTTGTCTTTTCCTTGTTCAATCCTCTCAGCCTGACACTGTCTCTGGTGGTAGTTATCATTCTGCCTTCTTAAATTCCTTCTTTCTTCAGACAATCCAGCTGCTTGAATTACCCAGAAGGGCCTCACGATGGTCGCTATCACCAGATGACTGACCTTAGGCCACTCTAGGATTGACAACCACATACTTAGGCTTTTTAGCTTGAGGCCCCTTATATCAATTTTTAAAACAAATTTTTGTCAATATCTCGTTTCTGATACTCTGTGAAATGCACAGATGACTGTGTGCATATTGAACATAATGAACACTCCACTGCACAGATCTCACTTAACTTGCATCAGTGTATTTGCAATATGTTCAAAGAGACCAGGTTTGAACAAGGATGCAAGATTGGCTAACAGAGCTTAGTGAATAAAATTTTTCAGTCTCCCCCATTGCCCTCAAAGGAAAGTGTTTTTAACCCACTGTGTTAGCCCATTCTGCACTGCTGTAATGGAATATCTGAGGCTGCGTAATTTATAAAGAAAAGGGGTTTATTTTGGCTCAAGATTCTGCAGACAATGCATAGGGTGAGTCTCAGCCTCTGCTTCTGGTGAGGTCTCAGTAAGCCTACAACCATGGTAGAAGGTGAAGGGGGAGACGTCAGGTAACGTGGCAGGAGAAGGGGGAGACATCAGGTAACGTGGCAGGAGAAGGGGGAGACGTCAGGCCACGTGGTGGGAGAAGGGGGAGCAGCCAGGTAACGTGGCAGGAGAAGGGGGAAACATCAGGTAACGTGGCAGGAGAAGGGGGAGCAGCCAGGTAACGTGGCAGGAGAAGGGGGAGCAGCCAGGTAATGTGGCAGGAGAAGGGGGAGATGTCAGGTAATGTGGCAGGAGAAGGGGGAGATGTCAGGTAACGTGGCAGGAGAAGGGGGAGATGTCAGGCTCTTTTTAACAAACAGACCTTGTGTGAACTAATACAGCAAAAACTCACTCATGGCCAAGGGATCTGCCCTCACGAACGAGACACCTCCCACTAGATCTCACTTCCAACATTGGGGTCACATTTCAACATGAGATGGAAGGGGACAAATGCTCAAACCATGTCATCCACCCAAATCATTCAGAAATCCCAGCATATTCAATTGCCTTGTATAGTTGTAAGCACTGCTTTTGTTGAGCCATATTGCCTAGGTCTAACTTCTTGTTCTGGGTAATTTTTTTTTTGGCTTCATTGTTAGTATCATATTGCTGATTATCCATAAGTCATATATCAGTTTCTGGACATCACAACCAGCTTCTAGGTTGAACTATTAAGTAATGAATGGGTGGTCTTTGTACAGTCATCTGAATAGTGAGCCTAGGACAAAGTGTAGCTTCCCTGATCTTGAACAGGATGAATTTGTGTATACATTAATGTCTACATATTGATTTGATTATATATACAAATATATTCAGACTTTATTTTCTATCTATAGATAGATTGATAGCAACAAAATATTAACAGTTTATTTTGGGGATGTTAGAGTTATTTTCTTGTCTAAAGAGTTATAACACGTTTTTGTTTTAATTCAACATATTGGTAATGAGTGCCTTCCAAGCACCAAGTACTGTGTTAGAGATGACACGGATGTGAGGGGCAGGGAAATGACGGATGAGATAGCCCCTGTCCAACTTCATGAACCTTACTTTAGCTGGGGAGAACAGAAACAAATGTGCTTCCGAGGGAAAGTATGACTAATAATGACTACAAAGTTTTGGCTTCATGCCACCAAGAGCACATCTGTTGCCACAACTTCCTGTCTCCATTGAAAATAATGATCTCATAGGAAAATAGGTCATATTTTCAAGACATATAAAAATAGGATATATTTGAGATAATACTAAAAGAAATCAGGGTGGCTTAATAGATTAGACATCAGGAGACCTGTGTTCCAAGAAAAGTTTTCTCTTTTAATGTCATTTGGCTTTAAAAAAAAAATTTAAATGATAAAACTTGGTCTTAACTCTTTGAAATTTCCTTTCTAATAAAATTGTGTGGCTATAGAAGCATGAAGAAATGAATTAGCAATGAATTGAATTGATATTACACTAGTTTTCTATTGCTGCCATACAAATTATTACTATTTAGTGACTTCAAACAGAGCAAATGTATTTTATATTTCTCTAAGACAGAATTCTAACATAGGTCTCATTAAGCTAAAATAAAGGTATTAGCTGAGCTAAATTCCTTTTTAAAAGCTCTAGGGGATAATCTGCCTGTTCTAGGGGATTTCTCTGCCTTTTCCAGCTCTTAAAGGGTCTTTCCCTGGTCTTTGCACATTATTCCCTGCATTTCAGAAACACCAATGAGATACCCAATCCTTCTTACCCTGACATTAATCTCTGACCACAGATGAAGAGTCCTTCACTTTTAAGGACTCTTACAATTAGACTGGGCCCTGCCAGATAATCCAGGATGATCTAATTATCTCAAGGTCCTTAACCGTACTCATGTGTGCAAAGTTTCTTTTGCTTGGTAAGGTAACATTCACAGTTTCTAAGAATTTGGCTGTGGACATCTTTGGGGGCTATTACTTCTACTTTCAGACATTTTTTATTTTTTGTTTTTATTTTTTGAGACAGGATCTCATTCTGTCACCCAGGTTGGAGTGTAGTGGCACAATCCTGACTCACTGCAACCTCCTCAGCCTCCTGAGTAGCTGGGATTACAGGTGCACACCACCATGCCCGCCTAATTTTTGTACTTTTAGTAGAGATGGGGTTTCACCATGTTGGCCAGGCTGTTCTCAAACTCTTGACCTCATGTGATACAACCACCTTGGCATCCCAAAGTGATGGGATTACAAGCATGAGCTACCATGTCCGACCACCTCCCAGACATTTTTTAAACAATAGATTTTGAGATCAATTCATCAATGCATACAGAAATGCAGGGACATTTTAAACCAACTTTTCCCAGGATCTATAGTACCTATAATAGGCTAACAATAGCCACCCAAATACATCCACATCCTCATGTCAACTCCAATATGGGTGTATACTGCGTGGTTATTGGCAATGAATTAGTATCTCACACCCAGACATCTATCCTTTTTTTTTCCTTTTTTATTTTGTTAGGGGTAAATGTGAAGATTTTTACACAGGTGAACTTGTATCAAAGGGGTCGTTGTACAGATTATTTCATCAACCAGATATTATTCCCAGTACCCAATAGTTTTCCCTTCTGTTCCTCTCCCTCTTTCCACCCTCCATCCTCAGGAAGACTACAGTGTCTGCCGTTTCCTTCTTTGTGTTCATGAATTCTCATAATTCAGCTGCATTTATAAGTGAGAATATGTGGCAGTTTTAGTTTGCTAGGATTAATAGCTTCAGTCCCATCGATGCTCCTGTAAAAGGCACAATCTCATTCTTTTTATGGCTGCGTAGTATTCCATGGTGTTTATGTATCACATTTTAAACATCTGTCATTGATGGGCATTTAGATTGATTCCATGTCTTTGCTATGGTAAATAGTGCTACAATAAATATTTCCCTGCATGTGTCTTTTATGGGAGAATAATTTATATTTCACTGGGTATATACCCGGTAATGGGATTGCTGGGTTGAATGGTAGTTCTCGTCTTAGCTCTTTGAGGAATCTCCATACTGCTTTTCACAGTAGTTAGACTATTATACACTTCTACAAACAGGGTATAAACATTCCCTTTTCTATACAATCTTACCAGCATCTGCTATTTTTTGACCTTTTTAATAATAATAATTTTGGCTGGTGTAAGATAGTATCTCATTTTGGTTTTGATTTGCATTTCTCTAATAATCAGAGATAGTGGGCTTTTCTTCACAAGCTTGTTGATTGTCTGTATGTCTTCTTTTGAGAATTGTCTGTTCATGTCTTTTGCCCACTTTTTAATGGAGCTATTTGTTTTTTTGTTGAAAATTAAGTTCCTTGTGGATGCTACATATTAGACCATTTTCAGGTGCATAATTTGCAAATTTGTTTCTCCCGTTCTGTAGGTTATCTGTTTTCTCTGTTGAGAGTTTATTTTGCTATGCAGAAGCTCTTAAGCTTAATTATATCTCACTTGTCTTTTTTTTTTTGCTTTTGCTGTGATTACTTTGGTGTCTTTGTCACAAAATCTTTGGCCTGTTTCTCTGTCCAGGATGGTTTATCTATATTGTCTTCCAGAGTTTGTGTAGTTTTAGGTTTTACATTGTGTCTTTAATTCATACCATTTTTTGTATATAGTATAAGGAAGGGGTCCAACTTCAATCTACATATGGCTAGCCAGTTGTCACAACACCACTTATTGAATAGAAAGTATTTTCCCCATTGCTTGTTTTTTTCAGCTTCGTTGAAGATCAGAAGATCATAGACGTGTGGCCTTATTTCTGATCTCTCTATTCTGTTCCATGTTTCTATGTGCCTACTTTTTGTACCAGTACCATGCTGTTTTGGTTGCTGTAGCCCTGTAGTGTAGTTTGAAGTTGGTAGCATGATGTCTCCAGCTTTGTTGTTTATGCATATTGCCTTGGCTATTTGAGCTCTTTTCTGGTTCCATATGAATTTTTAAATATCTTTTTTTTTTTTTTTTTTAGTTCTGTGAAGAATGTCATTTGTTGTTTGATATGAATAGCATTGAATCTGTAAATTGCTTTGGGCAATATAGTCATTTTAATGATATTGATTCTTCCTATCCATTAGCATGGGATAATTTTCCATTTGTTTGTGTCTTCTCTGATTTCCTTGAACAGTGTTCTGTAATTCTCATTGTACATATTTTTCACCTTACTGGTTATCTATGCTCCTAGGTACTGTATTCTTTTTGTGGCAACTGTAAATGGGATTGCCTTTCTGATTTGGCTCTCAGCTTGACTGTTGGTGTATAGAAATGCTAGTGATTTTTATACATTGATTTTGCATCCTTAGATTTTGCTGAAGTTTTTATCAGATCTTGGTGCTACGGGGAACAGGCTATGGGGTTTTATGGGTATTAAATTATATTATTTGCAAACAGAAATAGTTTGACTTCTTCTCTTCCAATTTTTATGTCCTTTATTTCTTTCTCTTGCCTTATGGCTCTGGCTAGGATTTCCAATAACATGGTGACTAGGAGTGGGGAAAGTGGACATCTCTGCCTTGTTTATGGGGATTGCTTTAAACTCTTTCCCACTAAGCATGATATAGTTTGTGGGTTTGACACAGATGACTCATTATTTTGAGGTATGTTTTTTCAATACCTAGTTTATTGAGAGTGTTTAACATGAAGGGGTATTGAACACCTTTTCTGCATCTATTGACATAATCATGTAGGTTTTGTTGTTCTGTTTATGTGATGAATCACATTTATTGATTTGTGTATGTCAAATTAACATTGCAATCTAGGGATGAAGTCTCCTTGATCATGGCAGATTAACTTTTTGATGCACTGCTGGATTTGGTTTGAAAGTATTTTGTTGAGGATTTTTGTATCAGTGTTCATCAAGAATAAGAATACTGGCCTGAAGTTTTCTGTTTTTGTTGTTTTCATACCAGGTTTTGGTATCAGGATGATGTTGGTCTCATAGAATGAGTTGAGGAGGAGTCACTCATTCTCAAATTTTTGGAATAGTTTTGGTAGGAATGGCACTAGGTCTATATTGTACATCTGGTAGAATTTGACTGTGAATCAATCAGGTCCTAGGCTTTTTTTGGTTGTCCAGAATAATTTGGTAGTGATTCAATTTTGGAGCTCATTATGGGTCTGTTCATGAAATCAGTTCTTCTTGGTTTAGTTTCTTTTTTTTTTTTTAATTTTTATTGCATTATAGGTTTTGGGGTACATGTGCAGAACGTGCAAGATACTTGCATAGGTACACACATGGCAGTGTGTTTTGCTGCCTTCCTCCCCTTCACCCACACTTGGTATTCATCCCCAGGCTATCCCTCCCCAGCCCCCCCTGCTGTCCTTCCCCCATTTCCCCCAACAGTCCCCAGTGTATAGTAGACCGCCTCTCTGTGTCCATGTGTTCTCATTTTTCTCACCCGCCTATGAGTGAGTATATGCGGTATTTCTTTTTCTGTTCTTGTGTCAGTTTGCTGAGAATGATGTTCTCCAGATTCACCCATGTCCTTACAAAGGACACAAACTCATCATTTTTGATTGCTGCATAATATTCCATGGTGTATATGTGCCACATTTTCCCAGTCCAGTCTATCATAGTTGGGCATTTGGGTTGGTTTCAGTTCTTTGCTATTGTAAACAGTGCTGCAATGAACATTCGTGTGCATATGTCCTTATAGTAGAACGATTTATAGTCCTTTGGATATATACCCAGTAATGGGATTGCTGGGTCAAATGGAATTTCTATTTCTAGGTCCCTGAGGAATCACCACACTGTCTTCCACAATGGTTGAACTAATTTACACTCCCACCAACAGTGTAAGAGTGTTCCTATTTCTCCACATCCTCTCCAGCATCTGCTGTCTCCAGATTTCTTAATGATCGCCATTCTAACTGGCGTGAGATGGTATCTCAATGTGGTTTTGATTTGCATCTCTCTAATGACCAGTAATGATGATGAGCATTTTTTCATATGTTTGTTGGCCTCATGTATGTCTTCTTTTGTAAAGTGTCTGTTCATATCCTTTGCCCATTTTTGAATGGGCTTGTTTATTTTTTTCCTGTAAATCTGTTTGAGTTCTTTGTAAATTCTGGATATCAGCCCTTTGTCAGATGTGTAAACTGCAAAGATTTTTTCCCATTCTGATGGTTGCCGATTCACTCTAGTGACTGTTTCTTTTGCCATGCAGAAGCTGTGGAGTTTGATTAGGTCCCATTTGTCTATTTTGGCTTTTGTTGCCAATGCTTTTGGTGTTTTGTTCATGAAGTCCTTGCCTACTCCTATGTCCTGAATGGTTTTGCCTAGATTTTCTTCTAGGGTTTTTATGGTGTCAGGTCTTACGTTTAAGTCTTCAATCCATCTGGAGTTAATTTTAGTGTAAGGTGTCAGGAAGGGGTCCAGTTTCTGCTTTCTGCACATGGCTAGCCAGTTTTCCCAACACCATTTATTAAATAGGGAATCCTTTCCCCATTGCTTGTTTTTGTCTGGTTTATCAAAGATAATATGGTTGTAGATATGTTGTGCTGCCTCCGATGCTTCTGTTCTGTTCCATTGGTCTATATCTCTGTTTTGGTACCAGTACCATGCTGTTTTGATTACTGTAGCCTTGTAGTATAGTTTGAAGTCTGGTAGTGTGATGCCTCCTGCTGTGTTCTTTTTGCTTAGAATTGACTTGGCTATGTGGGCTCTTTTTTGGTTCCATATGAAATTCATGGTGGTTATTTCCAGTTCTGTGAAGAAATTCAATGGTAGTTTGATGGGGATAGCATTGATTGTGTAAATTACTTTGGGCAGTATAGCCATTTTCACAATATTGATTCTTCCTAACCACGAACATGGAATGTTTCTCCATGTGTTTGTGTCCTCTCTTATTTCGTTGAGCAGTGGTTTGTAGTTTTCCTTAAAGAGGTCCCTTACATTCCTTGTGAGTTGTATTCCTAGGTATTTTATTTTCTTTGTAGCAATTGTGAATGGCAGTTCGTTCTTGATTTGGTTCTCTTTAAGTCTGTTATTGGTGTATAGGAATGCTTGTGATTTTTGCACATTGATTTTATATCCTGAGACTTTGCTGAAGTTGCTTATCAGTTGCAGGAGCTTTTGGGCTGAGGTGATGGGGTCTTCTAGGTATACTATCATGTCGTCTGCAAATAGAGACAATTTGGCTTCCACCTTTCCTATTTGAATACCCTTTATTTCTTTTTCTTGCCTGATTGCTCTGGCTAGAACTTCCAGTACTATGTTGAATAGGAGTGGTGAGAGAGGGCATCCTTGTCTCATGCCGGATTTCAAAGGGAATGCTTCCAGTTTTGCCCATTAAGTATGATATTGGCTGTTGGTTTGTTGTAAATAGCTTTTATTACTTTGAGATATGTTCCATCAATACCAAGTTTATTGAGGGTTTTTAGCATAAAGGGCTGTTGAATTTTGTCAAATGCCTTCTCTGCATCGATTGAGATAATCATGTGGTTTTTGTTTTTGCTTCTGTTTATTTGGTGAATTACATTTATAGACTTGCGTATGTTGAACCAGCCTTGCATCCCCGGGATGAATCCTACTTGATCATGATGGATAAGTTTTTTAATGTGCTGTTGCAATCGGTTTGCCAGTATTTTATTGAAGATTTTTGCATCTATGTTCATCATGGATATTGGCCTGAAGTTTTCTTTTCTTGTTGAGTCTCTGCCAGGTTTTGGTATCAGGATGATGTTGGTCTCATAAAATGATTTGGGAAGGGTTCCCTCTTTTTGGATTATTTGGAATAGTTTCAGAAGGAATGGTACCAGATCCTCTTTGTGTGTCTGGTAGAATTCAGCTGTGAACCCATGCGGACCTGGGCTTTTTTTTGTGTGGTAGGCTCTTAATTGCTGCCTCAACTTCAGACCTTGTTATTGGTTTATTCATAGTTTCAGTTTCCTCCTGGTTTAGGCTTGGGAGGACACAGGCATCCAGGAATTTATCCATTTCTTCCTGGTTTACTAGTTTATGTGCATAGAGTTGTTTGTAGTATTCTGTGATGATGGTTTGAATTTCTGTGGAACCTGTGGTGATTTCCCCATTATCATTTTTTATTGCATCTATTTGGTTGTTCTCTCTTTTCTTTTTTATCAGTCTGGCTAGTGGTCTGTCTATTTTGTTGATCTTTTCGAAAAACCAGCTCTTAGATTTATTGATTTTTTGAAGGGTTTTTCTTGTCTCTATCTCCTTCAGTTCTGCTCTGATCTTAGTTATTTCTTGTCTTTGGCTAGGTTTTGAGCTTTTTTGATCTTGCTCCTCTAGCTCTTTCAATTTTGACAATAGGGTGTCAATTTTGGATCTCTCCACTCTTCTCATGTGGGCACTTATTGCTATATATTTTCCTCTACAGACTGCTTTAAATGTGTCCCAGAGATTCTGATACATTGTGTCTTCATTTTTGTTGGTTTCAAATAACTTCTTTATTTCTGCCTTCATTTCATTGTTTATCCAATCAACATTCAAGAGCCAGTTGTTCAGTTTCCATGAAGCTGTGCGGTTCTGAGTTATTTTCTGAATTCTGAGTTCCAACTTGATTGCACTATGGTCTGAGAGACTGTTTGTTATGATTTCAGTTGTTTTGCATTTGCTGAGGAGTGCTTTACTTCCAATTATGTGGTCAATTTTGGAGTAGGTGTGATGTGTTGCTGAGAAGAATGTATATTCTGTGGATTTGGGGTGGAGAGTTCTGTAAATGTCTATCAGGTTTGCTTGTTCCAGGTCTGAGTTCAAGTCCTGGATATCCTTGTTAATTTTCTGTCTGGTTGATCTGTCTGCTATTGACAGTGGAATGTTTAAGTCTCCCACTATTATTGTGTGGGAGTCTAGGTCTCTTTGTAAGTCATTAAGAACTTGCCTTATATATCTGGATGCTCCTACATTGGGTCCATATATATTTAGAATAGTTAGCTCTTCTTGTTGTATCGATCCTTTTACCATTATGTAATGACCTTCTTTGTCCCTTTTGATCTTTGTTGCTTTAAAGTCTATTTTATCAGAGAGAAGAATTGCAACTCCTGCTTTCTTTTTGCTCTCCATTTGCTTGGTAAATCTTCCTCCATCCTTTTATTTTGAGCCTTTGTGTATCTTTGCGTGTGAGGTGGGTTTCCTGGATACAGCACACCAATGGGTTTTGGTTTTTTATCCAATTTGCCAGTCTGTGTCTTTTGATTGGTGTATTTAGCCCATTTACATTTAGGGTTAATATTGTTATGTATGAATTTGATACTGCCATTTTGATGCTAGCTGGCTGTTTTGCCCGTTGGTTCATGTAGATTCTTCATTTTGTTGATGCTCTTTAGCATTTGGTATGCTTTTAGGATGGCTGGTACTGGTTGTTTCTTTCTATGTGTAGTGCCTCTTTCAGGAGCTCTTGTAAACAGGCCTAGTGGTGACAAAATCTCTGGGTTCTTGCTTGTTGGCAAAATATTTTATTCTTCCTTCACTTATGAAGCTCAGTTTGGCTGGATATGAAATTCTGGGTTGAAAGTTCTTTTCTTTAAGGATGTTGAATATTGGCCCCCACCCTCTTCTAGCTTGTAGAGTTTCTGCTGAGAGATCTGCTGTGAGTCTGATGGGCTTCCCTTTGTGGGTGACCCGACCTTTCTCTCTGGCTGCCCTTAGTATTTTCTCCTTCATTTCAACCCTGATGAATCTGATGATTATGTGCCTTGGGGTGGCTCTTCTTGTGGAGTATCTTTGTGGTGTTCTCTGTATTTCCTGGAGTTGAGTATTGACCTGTCTTGCTAGGTTGGGTAAATTTTCCTGGATAATATCCTGAAGAGTGTTTTCCAGCTTGGATTCATTCTCTTCATCACATTCTGGTACACCTATCAAACGTAGGTTGGGTTTCTTCACGTAGTCCCACATTTCTTGGAGATTTTGTTCATTCCTTTTTGCGCTTTTTTCTTTGATCTTGGTTTCTCATTTTATTTCATTGAGTTGATCTTCAACTTCTGATATTCTTTCTTCTGCTTGGTCAATTTGGCTGTTGAAACTTGTGCATGCTTCATGAAGTTCTCGTGTTATGTTTTTCAGCTCCTTCAATTCATTCATATTCCTCTCTAAGTTTTCCATTCTTGTTATCAATTCCTCGAATCTTTTTTCAAGGTTCTTAGTTTCCTTGCACTGATTTAGAACATGTTCTTTTAGCTCAATGAAGTTTCTCATTATCCACTTTCTGAAGTCTGATTCCATCATTTTGTCACACTCATTCTCCGTCCAGCTTGGTTCCCTTGCTGGTGAGGAGTTTTGGTCCTTTGTAGGAGGTGAAGTGTTTTGGTTTCGGATGTTTTCCTCCTTTTTGCACTCGTTTCTTCCCATCTTTATGGATTCATCCACCTGTCGTCTTAGTAGTTGCTGATTTTTCAATTGGGTCTCTGTGTGGACGCTGAGATTGTTGATGATGAATTATTTCTGTTACTTAGTTTTCCTTCTAATGGTCTATCCCCTCTGCTGTATGAGTGCTGAGGTCCACTCCAGGCCCTGCTTGTCTGGGGTATACCTGTAGCAGCTGTGGAACAGTGAGGGATGATACCAGTTTCTTCTTCTGCTGTCTTTGTTCCAGAATGATGCCCTCTGAGCCTTCACTGAGAGCTGCAATCTTGAGTCGCTTCTATGACGCCATCTTGCCAAAAGCCCTCAGTTTAGTTTCTTGAAGGTGTGTGTGTTTAGAAATTTATCTCTCTTCTAGGTTTTTTAGTTTGTGTTCATGGAGGTGTTCATAATAGTTTCTGATTGTTATTGGTTATATTTATCTATTTTCTTCTTTTTGGTCTAGTTAGTCACCTATCATTAATTTTTTCAAAAACTAATTTCTGGATTCATTTGTTTTTGAATTGCTTTTCATGTCTCAATTTCCTTCAGCTCATCCCTGATTTTGGTTATTTTTGTCTTCTACTAGCTTTGGGATTGATTTGTTATTTCATCTCTAAATCTTTCAATTGTTATGTTAAGTTGTTAAATTGAGATCTTTATAACTTTTTGATGTGGGCATTTAATGCTATGAATTTCCCTGTTAGCACTGCCTTAGCTGTGTCCCAAATATTCTGGTACATTGTATCTTTGTTCTCCTTAATTTTGAAGAACTTCTTGATTTTTGCATTAATTTTGTTATTTACCCAAAAGTCACTCAGCAGCGTGTTGTTTAATTTCCATGTAATTGCATGATTTTGAGTGATTTTCTTAGTCTTGACTTCTGTTTTTATTGCTCTCTGATCCAATAGTGTGTTTGATATGATTTTGGTTCTTTTGTTTTTGATGAGATTGTTTTATGTCCAATTATGTGGTCAATTTTAGAGTATGTGCCATGTGGCAATGAAAAGAATATATATTTTGTTGTTTGGAGGTGGAGAGTTCCACAGAGGTCTTTTAAATCCATTTGGTCCAATGTTGAGTTCAGCTCCTAAACATCTTTATTAGTTTTCTGCCAGTTATCTATTTCTAATAGGACTTTAATATGATCATGTCTAAACAGAAGCAAGTGAAAAATGAATATTAATATTTAGCGATTTTTAAGTTAATATTATAATGATCAATTATTTAGTTTGGCTATGCGTAGTAGTAACCCAGACAGTTGCCAAATGTATCACTTCATTTTAATTAGGAAATTATTGTATGCTTTATAGAATTCTAAGGTGTCATATAATAATTTAAGTTTATATACTTGTCTTCACATATGAGCACACTTAAATACTCTGGGTCATATGAACAGATAACATTTTTCAAATTTCAGAGGTTTTAACTGCTATAAAGGATGGTATCTCAGAGTTTTGGTTTGAGGAGTAATAGGGATATTAATTGATTCCCTTATAAAAATGAAAGCTAAGTTGATTAGGATTCAACTAATTGGGAGGAAGTGATATTTCAGCCTCAACTGCACTGATACTGATATATTTGTGCTCTAAGTAGTTGACAGATGAAAGAAAAACATGCACACAGATGTTCACTGCAGGACTGTGTACAATAGCAAAGACCTGTAACAAACCCAAATGCCCATTGATGATAGACTGGACAAGGAAAATATCGCACATACACTCCATTGAATACCATGCAGCCATAACAGCCATAAAAAACGATGAGTTTGTATCCTTTGTAGGCACATGGATGAATCTGGAAACCATCATTCTCAGCAAACTGACACAAGAACAGAAAATCAAACGCCACATGTTCTCACTCATAGATGGATGATGGACAACGAGAACACATGGGCACAGGGAGGGAAGCATCACACACTGGGGTCTGTTGTGGGGGCCAAGAGAGGGACAGCAGGGGGATGGGAGGTTGGGGAGAGATAATAGGGGGAGAAATGCCAAATGTTGGTGATGGGGAGATAGAGGCAGCAAACCACATTGCCATGTGTGTATCTATGCAACAATCCTGCATGATCTGCACATGTACCTCAGAACCTAAAGTACAATTTAAAAAAAAATAGAAAAACTATCTAATTCTTTATAAATTATATGATCAAATAAAAACATATAGAGGTCAATGTTTGTTGTTTTCGTAGATATTTACCTAAAATAATTTCGTTTGGATCTATTACTTTTTTCAGCTTTTGACCGAATTGGTGGCACACATAAATTAGCCACTTTCTTAGTCCTCTAAATCTTGAGGTATGTGGTACTTAAAAAAAAATAATAATAAAGCATTTAAATCTAAATCTGAAAATTAACTTGTCTTTAAATGGAATTTAAAACAAATTGGCAAGTATTTGTTTAAACCCAGCTACAAAGCAAAGAACTTTGCTTGACAGTTCATCTTAAAAGAATAACTTTATAGGGTTTTACATTGGGAATACATAATTAAGTATGTGCATGTGCCACATTTTATTAATAATAAAAGACTTTATCAAACTCTATAATTACCTTCATTTCACAAAAAGAATGGAAAAGCCATGGTGATGGTTGAGCATAAAGAATAGTTTGGTTGCACAGTTGTCTGTAATTTCTAAGGAAAAATTGGTGCCTTATGGGAGGTCAATATCAGTAAGCAACCTATGGATAACTGACCTAAATCTTTGTTTCTGGATCCTAATGACTCACAGAATCATGTTGTCTTTAGGCCCTACTTATTATATAACATGAGGAAAGCAGAACAAATTCCTCTCAATTTCTTTTCTCCACCTACGTCTGTTTCCTAGTACTGTTCCATATCTTGTATATTTCGGTCAGAAACAAAATATTGATGGTAAATAACATCTATTTTTTTCTTACAAGAAATATGGCCATTGAATGATCCTCCGCTTGCTTTCCAGTTCATGGTAAGCCTACTTTCTTCTGGAGAAGGTAAAGTTCACGTGCAAAACCACTGCCTCCTGAAATTCTGCTGTGGCTTGAATGTCTTCTCTCCAAAACACATGTTAAAATTTAATTGCCACTGTGATGGCATTAAGAGGTAGGACCGACTGTTCAGAGGTGATTAGGCCATGAGGGCTCTGCCCTCATGAATGGATTAATGTTATTGTGAGAGTTGATTGACAATCCCAAGAGTGGGTTGTTATACAAGCAAATTCAGCTCTCTCTATCTCACTCCTGATTTTGTTGTTCTTCTGCCTTCTACCATAGGATGAGCAGCATGAAGACCCTCGCCAGATGCTAACGCCATTCTCTTGGACTTTCAACTTCCAGAAAGTTGAGCCAAATAAATTCTTTTTCTGTATAAATTACCCAGTCTGTGGTATTCTCTTATAGAAACAAAATGGATTAAGACGAAGTCTCACCAGGCTGTGACCACTGTAACTTAGTTTCTTAAGATTCTTACACTGGAAATAATCTCTTAATAGTTTTCAATTCAATGTTTATGAGGTTGTAAATAAAGAAAAGGAGATTTGAGCATGTACGAGAAAATTGGAACTACGATTATTCCTAATATTCAGACTGCTCTAATGTGTCATAATAGGAATTAAAATAAGTAGGCATATTAAAACACAAAACAATATTGTTTGTTGTTGGATTTAATTTTTCTTTTTGATCAGCAAATAAGTTGCCATGAGATTGGTAGTTTAATTCTAAAAATAGTAATTATTTAATTGGGAAATCCTCCTGAAGATAATTGTTGCGGTCTATGAGTAAGTAGAGAAAAACTTCCTTTCTTCTGAAGCAGACTTCCAGCATGCTGGTTTTTTTTTTTTTTTTTTTTTTTTGGAAGAAAGTCTTCTAAAATATAGAATGCACTTTAAGAACAATGTGAAAGTCTATTTTAAACTGACTAATGGTGTTTGCAAATTATTTTAAAGGGAAGATTTTCAAGTCTTAAGAAAAAATATATAAAAATCACCTTTGGAACATAGCTTTTTATTGACATTTTAAAAGACAGTTTGACAGGATCTTGAAGCAAAAAATAAATATATATTATTTAGGCATGAGAAAAATACTATATTAGAAAAATACTTTGGTGTGAGACTGATTGTAAAAGCTAAGAATACTTTAGCCAGCAAAAAAGACAAGACAAAGTAGTTAAATGATATATTTATAATTAAGAAATGTACTTTATATGAAAATTTACAACTTTACCAGTCTCGATATTTTGAAACTCAAGCTTTTAATCCTTTACTAAAAGTGACATCAATTTGTGATCTAAACACCTACTCTTTTTTAATTGAATGTGTTCAACTGTCTTATTGTCTATTTTAAATTAGAGAGTAACTTCTTATACTTGTTGAACTATGGACAAAACAGACCATGATTTTAGTTCTAACTCTAAAACTCTAAATCTGGGCTCTCTTTATTTTTCTCTGTGTCTCTCCCCCTCTCTCTCCCTCCACACACACATGAGCGCATGCGCACACACACACACACACACACACACACACACACAAAGGTGGTATTACTAGTACCTCTTGATATTCTAGCATAATACTTTAGCACGAGACATATGCATTATGTTACTCACACATGGTTTATGTTACTCTACATACTAAACTATGTCAATAATCCTGAATTCATTAATGCAGAGGTTTTCTACTATATTCAAACTGAAGAGAGGTGGGACATGTGTGGCTCAGGTCCCACACTGGTGCTGGGCCTATTTGTCCCTGGAACCATTCCTCATGCTTCTGCTGTGCTAGCCTCCACCATATGGAGAGCATCTTTTAGTCTCCAAAGTCAGCTGCCTTCTGGAAGTGGTTAGCCTATGGGAAGTCCTGGCAGGATCTCCTGGCATGGATAGTATCGTCTGCAAATAATATATTTATTTTGGAGTTTCAGGTCCTGCAGAACACGTCCATCTGGTTTCAGATTCCACTTGTAGTGCTGGTGCCAGTAACACCACCTTTTCCCTTTCTCCTGCAGCCCTTTGTTCTAGAGGTGGTAATAGCATCCAGATGGCTTCCAGGGGCTTTACCATTCCTCTTTGCTTCTCAGATTTCTACCACCTGTGAACCAAATCCCCAAACCATATTCATTCTTTTGTGAGCGCTTAAATTGATGATACAGGACTCCCACATTTTCTGTAACTAGCATTGTTCCTTGCTTATACGTGGTCATTCTGGATTTCTAAGGGCTCCACTAGATAGATGAAGAGAAGGTTCTGAATCCACATAACAGGTTTGAAACTCTCATTCTAAGCATAAAATTCAAATTATCCAATAATTTAGTACCTTTTTGTCTCTATTTTTTATTTGATTTGCCACTCTTATTCCCAGTTTCTGCACAAACTCCGGAAGCTCAGTTAATCATACCGTTGGTGTTACTATTGCTAATCAATAAATACCCGTTCTTCTCAACCACTAATGATGAAATCCTACTAATTACAAAATAAATACAAATTTTTTATTTGCAAAATTGTCTGCTCACTAAAATTCATTTGTAAATGCAAAATAAATACTTAGGACACAGCCACAGTAATTTGCAGACATGGACAGAATGGTGAAAAATTTCAGTCTCCAGATGCCAATGTTCTCAGCTGAGGTAGAACAAGGCAGTTTGCTGCCTTATTTTAGCTCTTATTCTGTGAGCAGATGTCTTTTTCTCAGTCTATTTAGTACTTTTTTTTTTTTTCATTTTTGCTCCTTTTGTTGGCAATTTCACTGTTTAAAATGACCTTCATGCATACGGTTGAAAGTGGTGCCTGGTGTTCCTCGGTGCAAAAAGGCCAATATGTGCCTCATAGAGAAAATGCATCTGTTATACTAGCTTTGTTTAGGCATGAGTTGTGGTGCTGTTGGCCAAAACTGCAATGTTAATTAATCAACAATGTACATTAATTAAGATGTTTCTAAACAGAAATACACAGAAAACAAGGTTATTTATAAATCAGTTGGAACAATGTTACCAGATGTTTGCTGCAAACTAACCCTGTATTCTTCAAGAAATAACAGTTAAATATTTGCAATTTCAGTATTCATAGTGACTTTATAGAACATAACTAATGCAAAAAAAATGAGAATTCACTGTACTTTCCTTCCTAGGAAACTTCCTCTGATCTCTCCTTCTTCTAATTTCCCATAAGATTTTATCTGAATCTCCTTCCCTTTCCTAAGTCATGCTTAAATGTTCAGGATCAGTAATAGACACGACTATTAACAGGGTTTTGGGGGAAAGCAAATTCAGAGACACAAACCAAACCAAGAGTAAGTAGGTAGCCAAATTCAGTAAACCAGAGAAGGAAAGGTAAGTAGTGTGTCAAACCATGGAACCGCAATGTACTTTTGAAAGCCTACATTTACGGCCAAAAATGATGAGGACTCAGAGCAAATAGCAAGGAAGTGGATTCTGGGAAATGCCTCCAATTGGCATTATTGTCTATGACTGGCTTTTATGTATTCAGTACGAAAGGGTTCTGAGGAAGGCTGGCTGCATTTATTGCTTCAGAAGTTACACAGACACCTGTCATCACTTTGCGTCTTCTACTATGATTATTTATGGCCGTGTCATATTCTAACTGGACTATAAGCTCAGGATCTGAGGATGATTCATTTTTGTTCATGTCTAACAATCTCCTGACATAATCTCTATAAATATTTCTTGAAAAAGTACATGCAAAATCAATCTGTTACATAAACCATTAGTATATAAACTGTAACTTTGGTAGTTAAAATTTGATTCTCTGGGAGAACTTTCTACTGCTTAACATTCAGTCATATGGCTTGCCTCAAACAATGCCACATATTGTAACAAGTTACCACAGACTGGGTGGTTTATAAACGATGGAAATTTATTTCTCACAGTTATGGAGGCTGGAGAGTGATGTATGATCAGGTTTTGGTGGTGAGGGCTCTTTTTTGAGTTGTGGATTGCCTGCTTCTGGTTATAGCCACCCACAGGAAAGAAAAGGGACAAGAGAACCCTCTAGTCTCCCTCTTATAAGGGCATTAATTTCATTCATGATCTAACCACCTACCAAAATACCACCTATTAATGCTGTCGCATCGGGAGTTAGGAGTTGAAATACTGATTTTAGGGAGACACAAACATTCAGCCCATTATGTGGCTCATGGCTATTTTCCTTTTAATTTTTCAAAAAACTAGATAAACTCCTCATGGAATCTGATATAAACCAACTGTAATACTCCTAATAGCAGTACTAAATTACTTACAGTTATTTCATTAACAATGTTAACATTATTTTTGCAAGAAGTGTAGTAAGTATAAAACATTAAATTGAATATTTTTAGTAGGTGATGCTTGTCACAGAAACTATGAACTCCATATTTATGAAATGGATTTCAAATACCTAGCATGATTTAAAGGAAATAACACTTGGTCGGCCAGTACCAGAAATTTGTTTTCATTTCTAGAATATTTTCTTGTTTGTAATCTTTGGACAAAATATTAAGCATAGATGGAATTTTAGTCCAATAGCGATGATTATTAAAAAGGTTGTTGAACTTGCCCTTAATGGTTGCACGTGCCTCATGTAATAGAATGCTGACATACAGCTAATCTAAGTCTGCTCTCTGTAATTTAAAATAAAATATAAAGAACCTTTTCTAAATGTTTGGCCCACAAACAATTTATTATCTCACAGAAGCTTCTTGGAAAAAGGATATGCCACACTGATTTGAAAACAAAAATCCCCAAAGAGATATGTCATTGACATAGCGAAATATTTTCTCATTCATTCTTTACTTTGAATAATTGGCTCCTAATATTATAAATCTCCTTCTACTCACTTTTTTTTTAATTGACTGGTAAAAACTAAAGGTTGGTTATTAACCATCTTATAAATCACTATATTTATATCTACCCACCATTTCCTTAGTCTAAATTTATGGCTTCTCACAGTAGAAAAGCTATAAACCATGCCCAGGTAATTTTTTTCTAGCATTCTTTGGTTTCAAAAATTATGATTGGATCTTTTTCTCAATTTCAACTTCAATGAAGGCTTTCCATAAAATTGTTGTGCTTAATAGTATAGAAAGAAAAAGCTTGATCCAGGATATCTTTTGATGTTCATTCACTGAAAAGCTACACTGTCCTCTCGTTACATCAATTTGTTGAGGAGTGAAATGTATTGCAAAGTGATGATCTGGAGAGATGACGGAACTAGACATAGTTCTTTCCCATTACGGAGCAGCAGAATATGAATTTATTTGGCATTTAATCAAGACAAACTACATGTAGTTTTACTTCCAGAGGACAAACATGTTTTAGCAATTTTAGCCATATTCGCCTCCACTGGACAATACTGTCAAATATTCCACTGATTTATAATTATTAATTCTTTTAATGAGTCAAAATATTCTGAAAAAAAGGCTTTTGTTCCCTCCAAAGTATAAATATGATTATTAAATAACTTAGAGTAGTTCATCAAATTATTTTAAATTAGAGATCCAAAACTCATTTATGATGAATTCAACTATCATTGCTCCTAAATTCTCTCTCTTTCACACACACACACTCCACATTTTGGCTCATTGTTCTTCAATTTTCTTCAGTGATTCTAGCAAATAATATTTCTTGTGGGATGTGCAGGTAACAATGACATATCTCTCTGATATGGTTTGTGTCCCCACCAAAATTTCCTCTTGAATTGTAGCTTCCATAATCCCCACATGTTATGGGAGGAACCCAGTGGGAAGTAACTGAAGCATGACTATAAGGTTTTTCTCTACTGTTCTCTTAGTAGTGAATAAATCTCATGAGATTTGATGGTTTCATAAAGGGCAGTTCCCGTGTACATGCTCTTGCCTGCTATGTAAGACATGCCTTTGCTCCTCCTTCTTCCACCATGATTGTGAGGCCTCCCCAGCCATGTAGAACTGTGAGTCCATGAAACCTCTTTTTCTTTATAAATTGCCACCCAGTCTCAGATATTTCTTCATAGAAGTATGAAAATGGATTAGTAGACTCCCCTCCTGCCCACTTCCTACCCAAGAACTTAGAAATAAGGGGAATAGGCCGGGTGCGGTGACTCACGCCTGTAATCCCAGCACTTTGGGAGGCCAAGGCAGGTGGATCACGAGGTCAAGAGATCGAGACCATCCTGGTCAACATAGTGAAACCCCGTCTCTACTAAAAATACAAAGAATTAGCTGGGCATGGTGGCGCGTGCCTGTAATCCCAGCTACTCAGGAGGCTGAGGCAGGACAATTGCCTGAACCCAGGAGGTGGAGGTTGTGGCAAGCCGAGATCGCGCCATTGTACTCCAGCCTGGGTAACAAGAGCAAAACTCTGTCTGAAAAAAAAAAAAAAAAAGGAAATAAGGGGAATAAAGCTGTCTTGAGAAGTCAACAACAGAATCTTCAATTCAGAATAACAGGCTCAAACCATGGAACCATAAAGTTTATTTAACCCTAGATCAGTCAATGATGTGTTTGTTCAAAGAAAGAGTGAAAAGAAAGTGTAAAGTCAGTATGATAAAATGTGATGCTGTAGACCAGGCATGGCCAGAGTGGTGCTGGTGCTGAGCCTGCAGAGACACGATCAGAAAGGACTTAACTGGGGAGGAACAGGGATATTTCAGCAGCTTTCACCCTGGCATTGATAAATAGCCCAGAAGCCAGTCTATTTACCTCTGCTTTAATTCTGTGAATTCCATGCTTAGTACGACTAAGCAAAATTCTGATTAGCAAAGCGGATTCTCAAACATCTTGAAGAAGAAAAAAGTGTGGTGCTCTACACTGTGGATATGAACAGCCCAGTGACTGAAAATCTGTAGTCCTTATTACAAATCAGAAACACATTATTAGGTCTACATTATACACTAATATCAGGTGATTTGATTATTATTGGTTTGTCCCCTATAGCCAAATTATTTCTAGCTATATTAATAGAATTTCCATTTCTCACTTAAAGGATAAGGACCATACCTCAAGTCTTGGTAAATTTAGGACAGTAAATGCCATTCTTTAGGGCCTGCTGATTTTTTCTCTGAACTAAAGTGTAATATAACTTAATGACTCTGACAAACATTATTGACGGAAATATTATCTAATAATGCATTATACATATTATGTCAATGCATGCAATGATTTTCTAGTTATATTTCTTACACTAAAGTTCAAAAACTGCTATCAGTATTAATAATATGACATTTTATCTAATATGACAATTCCATGTGATTTAACTTGAAATTTAGCCTCATTTTGTTTCTCTATTAAGTTCATGTACTTGTTTCACAATGACCATATGTCACTCTTTTTCTTGATCCTTAAACTTTTCACTTCTCCTCTCTCTTTCTTTAATTAACACCAATAAGATCACTTTACACCTGTGGGCACCTTGACTTTGTTTCCTTTCAGCTCAATCCTCTTCCTAATACCTCTTCCGGACTTCTCCATGGCATAGACATATCATCTGAAGCCTGAATTCCCAGGTTCCCTTTGCAAGTGGTCACCAGCTGGGTTTGCCAGTGGGAGGCACTGGTGGGAGATTGCACCTCATAGGGAAGCAAGAAGCCAGGGCTGTTTTTGTCCTCTGTCATCAATACATAGTGGAGTGCCTCTGGCAGTAGCTGTATCAACTCCTGTTCTCATTGGATGGGCAGGGTCTGTTTCCACCTTCTGTGAGGTGACCTTTGTCCCTGGAACTAGTGACGCCTCCTCCATTCTTCTCCAATGCAGAGATGATGGTAATGGCCTGCTGTCTGCAGTCTCTGTTACCTCAGCTTTCCTCTGTGGGTGCTCAGCTCCTTCATACCAGTTCAATCAATTCCCTGCATGATGTTGTTTCTGTTAAAAAATCTTCAAGTGATTTATCTTTTTCTCACAAAATACTGACTCATATAATACCTAATAACACCTAAAAAAAAATATAGAAACTGCTAGATTTGAGTCTCACTCTATTCTCATCACCCCAAATTGGTTGAGTCTAAATATATCATCCTCCCCACCTCCTATGATAATACATAAGTCCCTTTTTCTGTCATTGGCACATTTCTTTACATGGCCTTTTATCCTATCTCTTCTGTTTTCTTAATTACCTATTTTAGCTTAAACTTTTTAATTATGCATACAATTTATAACTACAATCATATTTTAGCAGAAATTTTCTTCAAAAAGCCCTCCCTTGGCTCTGAATTCCTATACAGTGATTTCCTGAATTTCTCTGCTTCCTTTCTTATTAAATCTAAGCAAACACTTGTCAAACTTACTGTACCCACTTCCTTACTTTCTAGTCTGTTTCAAATTAACTTTCATTAGCCAGGCACAGTGGCTCATGCCTGTAATCCCAGCCCTTTGGGAGGCTGAGGTGGACAGATCACTTGGGGTCAGGAGTTTGAGACCAGTCTGGCAAACATGGTGAAACCCCCATCTCTATTAAAAACACACAAATTAGCCAGGCATGTTGGCGGACACCTATAATCTCAGCTACTCAGAAGCCGAGGCAGGAGAATCACTTGAACCCGGGAGATGGAGGTTACAGGGAGCTGATATCATGTCATTGCACTCCAGCCTGGGTGACTGAATGAGATTCCGTCTCAAAAAGAAAAAAAAAAAAACCACCGAAACAAATTAACTTCCATCCTCACCACTCTGTCAAGCTGGATCAGACATTAAATAAGGAAACCAAGTGGACACTTTTCTGCCCCTACTTCAATTGCCTGTACAGTAGCTTTTGACAAATAGCTTGTTCTGGCCTCTCTTAGATGTTAAGATTCCACACTCTTCCGCATTTCTTGTTTATCTGTTTTTTTACTTGCCGTTTTCAGTTTCTCTGTCTCATTTGCTGGCTCTGACTTTTCAATTTAACTTCCAAATTCAGGATTTCCTAAGGGTTTAGAAGAGGTTTCCTAAATCTCTGACTTCAATCTCTCATTAGGTGATTTAATTTTCTATGTGTCTGTTTAATTGTTTATTGGGTAATTCTTTTTCCATGGATTTAAATATCATCTCTGTAGTGATGTTTTCTAAAATTTTAACTTCGTTAACATTACCTTTCTGAGATTCCTATGAAATTCTTAACTGAAATCTCTTCCTGGAGACCTCATGGACTGTTTACGTTCAACTTGTAATAGTTTAAATCTCATTTTTCCCAGTCTTAACTGTCTAACTTATGTCATAAAATAAGATCAATATACACTCTGTAGCCCTTGTCAGAATTCTAGGAGACGTATTTAAGACCCTTCTAATTCTAATCCATCAGTAATAGAACCAACACTTGTTGAACGTGTATTATGTTCTGTGCACCACACTATGTTTACCTCAGACATCAATCATTTAATCTTCACAATTCACCTCTGAGCTATGTATTATTATTCACCTCCTTTTCTACAGATGAGAGAAAGCTTAAGTAATTCACTGAAGGACGTTTAGCTAGTAAGTCACGTAGGCAGGATTTCAAAACAGACCATTTAGCTTCAGAGCTCATCTTTTTAAAGCCATTACACTATGTCTCAAATTATGATAAAACTATATGCAATACATGCCTAACATTTATTATGGGCCAAGCACAGTTGTAAATGCTTTAGATGTATTAAATCACTTATGAGGAATATATTTTTATTATGACTATTTTGTATGTCAGGAAACTGAACAGAGAGGTTAAGTAATTTTCCCAAAGCCAGTAAAGCATAGAGACTGAATTTAAAACTAAGGCTCCAGAGAGTGTGCTCATGAATAGTGCTATCCACACTTTCGGTGGACCTGTGGGTTCTACCTACAAAATCCATTTTGATGTTTTCCGTGGCTAGAGAGCAAAATCATGCTAAGATTTTTAGGAAGGAAGCCAGAATGAATAACTTGTCAGGGATCTGGAATGAGAATCAGAATTTTCCAGGTTGGATTATCTCAGACTACAAAGCACAGAGAGATGTTTAGGATTGCTCTTAAAATGTCTGGGTATAGCCAGTTAACAAATGCAAGCCTCACAGTAGGAAAAACCACCATTAATTTTTTTCAGCAAGCTAGGTAACTATTGCAGGTAGGCAGAAAGCAAGCGGAATGACTCTTGTAATCATTATGGACAACTGTGATGGCTAAACCAGGCAGAAATATCCATATCTTACAGTTTCATTTTATAAGAACCAGAAAGGTTGAAGGAGGCATCATTTTGCAAAACTAATGTGCAAGTGACCTGAGACTAAGACCTGGATATTCTAATTCATGCTCACATGGTCTTCCCATTACATTAGGTGAGCAGCCTTCGGTTTCTTTTTGGGGTTTTCAGAGTAAGCCAAGAAATAAGGCTGTAGATTTGAGAGCAACTAAAGGTACACAAAAAAGCAATGCCATATTTTAAGAAACAAAGAATTTGGTATCTGGTGGTCACCTTACTAAGAAAAAATTTTGAAATCTTAACCAGTATTCATAGATTTTAGGAGATAACATTTCAAAATAAATTCCTATAATTTGGGGGAGAAGAGGAAAGGCGTGGGGTTAACTTTTAAAAACTGTTTTCATGTCAGGTTTGGTTGAAATATTTTAAACTAGAATATTGACAAGCACTACCAAAGATATTTCTACAGTTATAAAGTTGTATAATGCAGAAAAATATAAATATATGTAAGCCCAGCTCATTTGCATATTATTTAAATATGTCGTAAGAGAGCTGCACAGGAGCTCAGACTTACACTAGAGTCTTAGTACAAAATCAAGATTCATCAGGAAAAGTTAAGAAGGATCTTCATGTAGACCACATTTTGTAACCACTTAAATTTTAGGAAAAGGTATGTATGTTCTCAAAGTTTAATTTTTACATTGACATATACTGTGAAAACTAAAAGAATAAGGTTTATAGTAATGTAATTAGGAACATAATTGGGTGATAAGATGGGTGAGATTAGGGCTATCACAGACGCCCATGTTATAATTTAATGGATTCTTTTCTGTATCATTATTATTAAAATATTTTCTGAAAAATAATAGGATTGTTGGTGCAAGACAAAAGTCATCTACCAAAAACTCTTGAGCCAGATGGTTTACAGAAATTATAACTTCTTGTATTTGAGAAATGTAATGTGGAGCTTAATTTAAGTATTACATAGTTCTCTGGGGTTTGGATAGCACCCTATAATCAGTCATATTAATATTGGCATTACATAGAAAACGAAGACTATACATATTCTATCGTCAGGTTAAGTCACATTTTTCCACAAAATAAGTTCAAATTAGGTCAGGTTTTGCTCTTCCAGAATGAGTTAAAGTAACAGATTCTGGAGCTTTACGTTGTCAAAACTGCAGGAAGGCTTTGAGGTCCTATCCAAGAGCAGCACAGTGATTAGCAGTGCCATCTAGTGGCAAAGAAGTGGATCTGTGCACACGTATTTGTCAACGATTATAACACTAGCGACACTTATATTTAATAAAGCAATTAATCAAATATTTTCTGTCTGGGGATATAAAAATTGACAAGAAATTTTCCCCTACATAGAGGAATTTTTAGTTGATGAATAAAGATGGTTGTATACATGAACTCTCAGTATAATATAATTAGTGCAATGGAAGATAACATGGGAGAGGCTCTTAGTTGGATCTGCTGGGGAAAGAAGATTTTCTGAAAGAGGAGGCACCTGAGTGAAGTCGTGAAAGTCACATAAGAGATGAAAAGGGGTGAGACTGCTTCCACAAAGAAATAAAGAGAAGAAAGCAAAAACAGAAATCCGAACTGCCAGAGGTATTGATATACGATGAAGCTAAACAGGACAAGGGGAAGGACTCCTGACTCATATATAGTAATTTCCTGAATGCCAAATGTTAAGCATGTTTGTTTAGTTCTAGTTTTTAGTATTCTATCTGGTCTAATGTCACTGCTTTTTATTATCAATGCTTAATGGAAAATAAAATTAAAATTATATATTATGTCCTATATAAAATAACTTCAGATTCTTTTGGAAATTAAAAAAAAAACTATTATTTATAAATCGTAAAAATAATATAAAGTATTATTTTAAATAATAATTTGCAACTTATAATGTAAATCTTGAAATATGGTCGGTAATCTAGGCATGAGGGTAAAATGTGTCTCAGAGAGGCAACTGGATTATTGCATCATAATAATGTACCATCAATCCAATCAACTCTACTGATAAGTGTTGTAAATTCTTATTTCATAATTTTTTCTAATAACGACTCTTTTTTTTCATTTTATTTGGTTCTATTCTTATTGAGACCTATTTTACCCCAAATTGTTTTGCAATGTTTTTATGATATTTAGACATTCTGGCCAATGTTTCCCAAATTTTTCTGATTTTTAATTTTTCTTTTCATTTTACTTATTTTTTTTAGTATTAGTCACAGCCCTCTCAATGGATTTCATAATCCAGTAATAGATCTTGATTTCTAAAATATTGCTACAAAAGAAATATTAACTGCTTAAAAGATAACAGAAATGGAATATTTGAATAATAGAACAAAACTATGTATGACATATAGACAAAAGAGAGAGGTCAGAAAAGGTCTTTATTGAAGAACGTAAGTCTTAACATGGATCTCGAAGAGTGGCTGAGAGCTGTATGGACAGCTAGTAAAGCAACATCGCAGGAAGGGGAAATCTCTTTGAAGTAAAGAATCAGTTGTGTCGAGTTGGTATATATAGGGGACCAAATAACATCGCTCTATATAAGTATCAAGAAACCTGATGGGCAATATATTGATAATAGTAACAACTATCTTTTTTGTTGCTTTTTCAGGGCTCCAAACTTTAGAACAAATACCATCTAATTTATTTTTGCATCCAGCTGTGTGATAGATGTTCTTAGCATCGTTTATGCATAGAAGGAGAATGATACTTAGAAGTTAAGTTATTATTAGATGTTCTAGAGTTAACTCTTGGTAAAGATTAGATTGTAGCTCTTCAGATGTCATGAATGGGAAAAAATATTATCAAGGGTATCACCAAACCAGTATATGCACACTATTGAACCAAATTATTTACTCTCCAGAAGAAAAATTGTTCAAACTTCAAGTTTTTGTATGGAATTGAAAATGATAGCAAATTAAGAAGGCAAAGAAGGTTACTTTTAAAGCTCAACCTCATATTTGGCCTACAGTTGGCTTTTAATAAATACCACCTGAAAGAACATTCAAATAAATATTCAAATTTTAATTTTAAGAAAATGAGAAAATATACAAATGCACATATACTACAAAATCCCAAATGCACATAATTTAGTTCAATTAGAAATATTAATTTACCTCTGGCCCAACTACAATTGAACATGGGTGTTTGTATAATACACTTTTCAGAGAGAGTGAAATCAATGAAGAGATTAGAAAGAAGTATAAATCTTACACAAAAATGGCAAATACATAAGGTGGCATGGCTTATTGTGATTCCTGAAAAGAACTAGAATGAAGATATTTAAAAGAAAGAGAGAGAGGTACAAACAGACAGTAGTGTCACTCTGTTAACAGACCATCAAAACCGTTTTTTCTTTAACTTTTGTTTTGTGTTTAGAGGTATATATATGTGCTGGATGTGCAGGTTTGTTCCACAGATAAACGTGTGCCACATTGGACTGCTGCACAGATCATCCCATCATTATGTATCAAGCCCAGCATCCATTAGCTACTCTTTCTGATGCTCTTCCTCTCCCCACACTGACCTTTCCCACTCCCCCACAGACCCCAGTGTGTGGTGTTCCCCCACCATGTGTCCATACATTCTCATCATTCAGCTCCCACTTATAAATGAGAACATGCAATGTTTGGTTTTCTGTTCCTGTGTTCGTTTGCTGAGGATAATGACTTCCAACTCCATCCATGTCCCTACATGGACAGGATCTCATTCCTTTTTATGGCTGCATAGTATTCCGTGGTGTATATGTATTACATTTTCCTTATCCAGTTTTATCATTGATTAGCATTTGGATTGATACTATGTCTTTGCTATTGTGAATAGTGCTGCAATGAACATACGGGTGCATGTATCTTTATAACAGAATGATCCATATTCCTTGGGCATATACCCATTGCTGGGTCAAATGGTATTTCTGCCTCTAAGTCTTTGAGAAGTTGCCACATTGTCTTTCACAATGGTTGAATTGATATGCACTCCCATCAACAGTGTAAAAGCGCTCCTTCTTCTCTGCAACCACTTCAGCATCTGTTGTTTTTTGACTTTTTAATAATAGCCATTCTGACTGGCATGAGATGATAGCTCATTGTGCTAACGAGCAGTGGTGTTGAGCAATTTTTCCTAATGGACACATGCATGTCTCATTTTGAGAAGTGTCTGTTTGTGTCCTTGCCCCCTTTTTAATGGTGGTGTTTGTTTATTTCTTGTAAATTTGCTTAAGGTTCTTGTTGACTCCGAATATTAGATCTTTTTTGGGTGGATAGATTGCAAAAATTTTCTCCCATTTTGTAGGTCATCTGTTCATGCTGATGACAGTTCCTTCTGCTATGCAGAAGCTCTTTAGTTTAATTAGATCCAATTTTTGCTTTAGTTGCAATTGTTTTGGCATTTTGTTTGTTTCTTTTTTTAATTTTTAAGTTTTTAAATTTTATTTGAAGTTCTGGGATAGAAAAAACATGCAGCTTTGTTACATAGGTAGACAGGTGCCATGGTGGTTGGTTGAACCTATCAACCTGTCACCTAGGATTTAAATCCCACAGGCATTAAGTATTTGTCCTAATGCTCTCCCTCCCCTTTTCCCACAACCCATGACAGGCTCCTGTGTGTGATGTTCCTCTCCCTGTGTCCATGTATTCTCATTGTTCAAGTCCCACTTATGAGTGAGAATATGCAGTGTTTGGTTTTCTGTTTCTGTGTTAGTTTGCTGAGGATGATAGTTTCCTGCTTCGTCCATGTCCCTGCAAATAACATAAACTCATTCTTTTTATGGCTGCATAGTATTCCATGGTGTATATGTGCCACGTTTTCTTTGTACAGTTCATCAATGATGGGTATTTGAGTTGGTTCCAACTCTTTGCTATTGTAAATAGTGCTGCAATAAACATACATGTGAATATATTGAAACAACAGATGCTGACGAGGATGTGGAGAAATAGGAACGCTTTTACACTGCTGGTGGGAGTGTAAATTAGTTCAACCATTGTGGAAGACAGTGTGGCAATTCTTCAGGGATCTAGAACCAGAAATAACATTTGACTCAGCAATCCTACTACTGGGTCTGTACCCAAAAGATTATAAATCATTCTACTATAAAGACACATGCTTTTGGCATTTTTGTCATGAAATCTTTGCCCATGTCTATGTACTAAATGATATTGCTTAGATTTTCTTTTCTTTCTTTCTTTTTTTGAGACAGAGTCTCACTTCGTCACCAGGCGCCAGGCTGGAGTGCAATGGCGCGACCTCAGTTCACTGCAACCTCAGCCTCCTGGGTTCAAGCAATTCTCCTGCCTCAGCCTCCTGAGTAGCTGGGACTATAGGTGCATGCCACCATGCCCAGCTAACTTTTTTGTATTTTTAGTAGAGACAGGGTTTCACCATGTTGGCCAGGATGGTCTCGATCTCTTGACCTCAGGATCCGCCCACCTTAGCCTCCCAAAGTGCTGGGATTACAGGCATGAGCCACTGCAGCTGGCCGCTTAGACGTTCTTCTAGGGTTTTTATAATTTTAGGTTTCACATTTAAGTCTTTAATCCATCTTGAGTTAATTTTCAGATATGATGTGACAAACAGGTCTAGTTTCAATCTTCTGCATGTGGCCAGCCAGGTCTTCAAGCACCAATTATTAAATAGGGGATTCTTTTCCCATTGATTGTTTTTGTTGGGTTTGTCAAAGATCAGATGGTCATCGGTGTGTGGTCTTATTTCTGAGTTTTCTATTCTGTTTCATTGGTCGATGTGTCTTTGAAGTTTTGGTTACTGTAGACTTATAGAAAAGTTTGAAGTCAGGTAGTGTGATGCTTCCAGCTTTGCTCTTTTTTCCTTAGTATTGTCTCGGTCATTCAGGCTCTTTTTTGATTCCATATGAATTTTAAAACAGTTTTTATCTAATTCTTTGAAGAATGTCAATAGTAGTTTAATGGGAATAACACTGAATCTATAAATTACTTTGGGCAGTATGGCCATTTTTACAATATTAGTTATTCCAATCCATGAGTATGGAAGGTTTTTCCATTTATTTGTATTCTCTCTGCTTTCTTTGAGCGGTGGTTTGTAGTTCTCCTTGAAGAGGTCCTTCACTCTCCTTGTTAGCTGTTGCCTGGGTATTTTACTCTTTTTGTAGCAATTGTTAATGGGTGTTCATTCATGATTTGCCTCTCTGCTTGCCTGATGTCGATGTGTAAGAATGCTGCCTGTTTTTGCACATTGATTTTGTATCCTGAGACTTTGCTGAAGTTTCTTATAACCTAAGAAGCTTTTGGGCTGAGATTGTAGAGTTTTCTAGATATTGAATCATGTCATCTGCAAACAAAGATAATTTGAGTTTCCCTTTTCCTATTTGAATAAGCTTTATTTTCTTCTCTTGCCTGATTGCCCTGGTCTAAACTTCCTATACTGTGCTTGATAAAAGTGGTGAGGCAGGGCATCCTTGTCTTGTGCCAGTTTTCAAAGGGAATGCTTCCAGCTCATTCAGTATGATATTGGTGGTGGGTTTTCTCACTTTTGGCTCTTATTATTTTGAGGTATGTTCCTTGAATATCTATATCGTGAGTTTTCAACATGAAGGGATATTGAATTCTATCAAAGACATTTTCTGCATATACTGAGATAATCATGTGGTTTTTGTTTTTGGTTCTGTTTATGTGATGAATCATATTTGTTGATTTTTGTATGTTGAACCAGCCTTGCATCCCAGGGATGCAAGCCAACTTGATCATGGTGAAAAGCTTTTTGATGTGCTGCTGGATTCAGTTTGACAGTATTTTGTTGAGGCTTTTTGCATTGATGTTCACCAAGAAAACTGGCCTGAAGTTTTTCTGTTGTTGTATCTCTGTCAGATTTTGGTATCAGGATAATGCTGACCTCATAGAAGAAGTTAGAGAGGAGTCCCTCCTTTTCGATTTTTTGGAATAGTTTCAGTAGAAATGGTACCAGTGCTTTTTTGCAACTTCGGTAGAATTGAGCTGTGAATCCATCCTGGTCCTGGGTTTTTATTGACTGGTAGGCTATTTATTACTGCCTCAATTTCAGAACTTGTTATTGGCCTGTTCAGGGATCAAATTTCTTCCTTGTTCAGTCTTGGGAGAGTGTATGTGTCCAGGAATCTATCACTTTCTTCTTGACTTTCTAGTTTATTTGCATAGAGGAATATTCTCTTATGGTTGTTTGTATTTCTTTGGGGTCAGTGGTGATATCCCCTATCATTTCTGATTGATTTATTTGAATCTTCTCTCTTTTCTTTTGTCTACCTAGTGGTCTATTTATTTTATTGATGTTTTTCAAAAAACCAGCTCCTGAATTCATTGATTTCTTTTTGAAAACATTTTTTTTGTGTGTGTCTCTAACTCCTTCAATCAGCTCTGATCTTGGTTATTTCTTGTCTTCTGCTAACTTTGGGATTTGTTTGATCTTGGATCTCTAGTTCTTTTAGTTGTGATGTTAGATAGTTAACTTGAGATCTTTCTAGCTTTTTGATGTGGGCATTTAGTGGGATCTAAAGGCAAGCAGGGCTGGGAGCGGTGGCTCACCCCTGTATTCTCAGTACTTTATGAGGCTGAGGCAGGTGGATCCCTTGAGGTCAGGAGTTCAAGACCAGTCTGGCCAACATGGTGAAACCTCGTCTCTACAAAAAATACAAAAATTAGCCAGGTGTGGTGGTTAATGCCTATAATCCCAGCTACTTGGGATTACAGTAGGAGGCAGGAAAATCACTTGAACCGGGAAGGCAGAGGTTGCCATGAACCAAGATTGTACCGCTGAACTCCAGCCTGGGCAACAGAGCAAGACTCCGTCTCAAAAAAATAAATAAACAAATTTATGATTAAATAAATAAATAAAAGGCAACCAAGGATTGGTAAACAATTGATAGAGGAAAACAAACCATTTATTTAAGGGTGTGATGCCAAGAATGCTATGTACCTTGGACAGTCAAAGGAAACTAACTTCAATAGAATAGTGAGAATTAAAGGCAGCCTGCAAGTAGGCCAGAAATGCCTCTTCATTCCAACCACGCTTTCTTGGTTCAGATCTTCCTACCTTTCCATGTTCCATTATTGTTATTTATTCACAGTCTTTGTCCATGAGACTATGAAAGCTTCGTGAAAAAGCCCACCTGCTGTTTACCTTTGTATTACTTGTATGTGGGATAGTAAATAGTATGTGTGTATTTTATTTATTTGGATCTCTATTCAAAGTAAGTGAATTCTTTATTACTTTGTGCTGACATATGTACACCCTGCCCCATTCGCTGACCCTCACATGTAAGAAGCCTTAATGGGGCTGTGTGAGAGAGAGCAAGAACATGGGGTTCTTCAGCACAGCTCAGAACTTGAAGCCACTTTATCAGATGTCCCTTTCTTAGTTCCTTACCATCTGTTCTGATTCCTTTCCGCCCCCAATGAGGCTATGTGCCAAAAAAGAAAAATTTGCTTTACATTTTTTACTATATTGCTCATTCAGTTTGATTAAAAAAATTTAATTTGTGAAACTGTCAAAACTACAAATTTAGTCAACTTCTTAAGTCCTTATCAGTTTTTCTTTTTTATTTTCTTCTATTAATAAAGAGATACAGTGTTAAAAGTCTTCTATTACTGAGATAATTTTAATAAGCATTTTAATTGGAACAACTACATATAAGTCAGCTAAGTACATAGTGAGGAAAGCAGCAAAATAATCTAAAGAATCTTTTTGGGGTTGGAGAAATGAAATATAATTATCCAAAACCATGGGTTAAGAAGAAGAAAGAAAGAAGCAAGGAAACTGAAGGCAGAGAGGCCAGAATGATAGTTAGATGAAAGTGTCTTTTCCATTTCCTTGAGTATATAATTTTTATAAAATGTGAAAGAGGCTACATGGATGATCACAGATTTGCTCTTTATAAACTGTTTTATGAAAACTTAAACAAGATTTTAAAATGTTTTCCCTTTAGATAACAAGATTTTGTATCTAAAGGGAAATGACCTTCTTTAGAAATGCTGATTAATAAACTAGAGACAAAATTGTACTAGTTGTATCACTTCTCCTGTTTACTTCTCCTTTGAGAAGTGCAATATCGATCACCCTTGATCAACTTCTCTTCAGTCTATGAACGCTCAGCATCATGTCGTTCCCTTGGCTCTTGGGTTATAGGATCCTGATGCTTTTATTTCTTCTATTTTTTTCCTTTAGGCGAGATTTCTATGCGGCCATAGCTAGCCACATGTCTTTTTATATTATTTGGCAAGTGGAAATCACACATCTTGCATCTACCCTTCTCATTTTCTTTAGCCTGGCACCCTTTCATCTACCATTTTATCCTACTTTATATTGATTTTAAAGCATCTTTTATCTTTGTTTTCCTTGTATCTTTTTTTTTTGTACAACTGGCTTACTTTTCATCAGTTTTGTGGCATTCCACTTAATAATTTAAAAATGCCTCTGATGACTTCCCGAATATGGCTTTTATAATCCAGTCAGTTTTCTCATATCTTCTGATGGTAGCCTTTCTGTCCCTTTCTTTTAGGTCTTATACATTTGTTTTCATTTTTCTGTTACTTTTTAATCTTTACGACCTGCATTAGTCTTTTCTTAACCAGTATGCATTCAATAATCCTGCCTGACTTACATCCTTTTCTGTTGAGTCCTTATTCAATTATAAAACACAAAATGATATATTCTTGTAAAAATCATAGTTTTCCTTCTTCCCGTGGAAGATATATTAGAGTTGTTTATTTCCTAATATCACCTTTAAAATCTTTAGAAGTATGCAATCTATCAGTGCAAACCAAATAGTTAATACACAGATAAATATATAACATATTATCCATTTTAAGATCAAAAATTATAGAAAGTTACAAAAAATAAATATTTAACTCACATTTACTCATACCATTAGCTCTTCCAAAAATTTCGTAAGGAGATTGAGGTTCTTTCTTTCACCCACCAGTCCCACCAAGGTAAAAACTGAAAGTTCCATGTACCTCTCAACTTTCTGCTTTACTTACGCAGGTAATAGCAATACACATATCAATATATGTATCTATTTTTACAAATCTCTTTCTCACACTTCTTTTTTCTTATCACTGTGTAACCTGCATTTTTGCTTAAGTTAGTTTATTACATACCACACATTTTCTTTAAAAAGAGGCATGCTCTTGATGGTGACTTAGTTTGCTTCCAGTTTTTCCTAATATAAACAATACTGAAATGGAGTTTAGATATGTATGTGCATACCTCTGTAGGTATGTGTGTGTGTGTGTGTATATATATATATATATATACCTACATAACTACACACATATATACATACATACATATGCATATATTCATATTCTATTATGTAGGATAGATTATTACAAGAGGAATTGTTGGATAATGAGATGTTTATACTTCTGTATTTTTATTTCCAATATGGTCTGATTTTACAAATAAATATAAATATAATTTTATTATATTTCTATTTTCCAACTCATGTTCTCACACTGTAAATACTTAAAGTAAGGAATTCTCACCAACTCTGTCCCCATATTGCCTTGTGCCAACTCCTCTCTCTTTTTGAAAGAATCTTATTATTATGCCGCGCTGTATTGATTGTTGCCACAATTGCTTTGGCATAAAACCCACATATTAAAATCCAATCTTTGTTTCCTCTCGCCTTCTATTTCTGTTGATGTGACACTGCCGATGGAAAGCATGCCTAACCTCTGTCTATCAGGCTCTGGCCTCTGCTCCTTTCATGCTTATCTTCATTTTTACTCTCTTGTTACATATTCACCTAAAAAAAGATTTCCATTCAGCCAAGAATTTCATGAACAGTCTTGTTTCTTCAGTTTCCTTCATTTGTCTACACAGAGACCACAATCGCTCCTGGCAGCCTGTGTTCATGTTTGATAGACCATTTAGTCAAGAAGACATTTGGAAAATGAGAATTATAATTAAATGTTTCACTTTACCTGCAGTGGCTTTGATTACACTGGGCCTTTGGCCAAATCACCTTCTTGACCTTGGATTTTGGCAGTAAAAGAAAAGTAGTATCTGTTGAACAGAAGCGAGACTGTTGCTTTTCCTCAAGCACCTTTGAAAACTCAGATCTATAACCACTCAAGTGAAGCTTAATGTCCTGCCTAACACAAAAAGAAAAAGAAAAAAAGACAATTGTGTGTAAAGCTAGATAAGAAGTCAATATGCTATAATACTGTTATACCCTCTTTATTTTACTGCATAATATTATTTCCCAGAAAATTTCCACCAAATTTGTATTTTATATCTTTTAAATAAATAAACCAAAAACATTTCTCATGGTTTCACCCTAATACATTTGAGTCCTAGCACTTGAATAGCATGGATTCACTTTCTTTTTCCTTTTTTTTGTCTTTCTTTCTTTCTTTTTTTTTTTTTTTTTGAGACAGAGTCTCACTTTGTCACAATCTCATCTCACTGCGACATTTACCTCCCAGGTTCAATGATTCTCCTGCCTCAGCCTCCCGAGTAGCTGGAATTACAGGTGTGCACCACCACACTCAACTAACTTTTGTATTTTTAGTAGAGATGGGGTTTCATCATGTTGACCAGACTGGTCTCAAATCTCTAACCTTAAGTGATCCACCTGCCTCGGCCTCCCAAAGTTTTGGGATTACATGAATGAGCCACCACACCCAGCCTGGATTCACTTTCTAAGTTCACATCTTAAGTCTCTGAGTTATGATTTTTCCTCTTCTCACTGGCACCATCTTGCCGAAAGTTGATGGGTGAAGATATTCTCTATTTGGGCAACAATACAAATAACATTCTTCAATTTTTTGCATAATATGACATTATATGATATCATATATATGACATCATAATAATATGATGTGCCACTGGCACATCTGCCATTTGTAGCCCATTACTCTCACTTTAATCAACAACACAAAATCTTTGAACTCCAGATACCCACTGAGGAATTTGTCTTACTCAATAATGATGGGAACCATCAATTCAAGACCAAGTTAGGAACTAAGTTTATTTTTCAGAATGATAAAATGCCTGTCAAACAGCCATCGTTTTATAATTGTAAAGTGACATACCAAGACAATTCCCCTGTACTACTCTATAAGTGACTTCCAAAAATGCTAATTTAAAGAATTAGCATTAAGAGGCAGCCATGGAAATAAATATTTCCGTATCATTTATCTAAATGCTCTTATTTCTGCCTGAGTCCAGGAAAGTTGCTTTACCTCAGTAAGTTACAGATTTCTAGGGGGCAAAAGTAAAGTCTTAGATGGATGAGACGATCTATTTTAGTTTTCTAAAGTTCACATTCCATAATCTACAACAGTATATATTGAAGATGCTCAATTCAGACTTAAAACAACAGGTGAAAATGTGACTTTTCTAAAGAATAAGGATGCTTCCTTTAATCAGACAATGGATAGAAAATCACTCTGTGCTTTTCCTTCCTTTGGCTGCTAGAAACCTTGGAATGGAATTCTACATCCAGTTAATGTAATTTTCTTATCCTGGTTTCCAGGCATAATATCTACCACCTTTGTCATTGGTTTAGTTTTTATTTTCTGAAATTAATTTTACCTACAGTATATGTATGTTACATTAAGCCACCTCAAATTTGGGGGGACTTAAATACATAATAAATACGTATAAAATATTTTTGCTTTGACTACCCACCTATATTCTGTTTTATTTCTTTACTTGCATATTTTTTATAATTTTTTTAATGAAATGTTTTTGCTTGGTTGTAAAAATTATATTTTTAATATAAATTTTTGGAAAAGTAAAAAGTACTTAACATTCAAATTATCCGTTATTTTTCTGAATGTTTTGGTTGTAAGAAACACAAATCTACTCAAACAAGCTAAAGCCAGAAAGGGCACTGATTGAACAGATGCGGGGACTTTGATGAAACACGCAGCAGAGGAAACTTACAAGGGAAGAGTCAGAATCTACAGGAATCTCGTTTTCCTTTTCTGTTCGTTGTTTTTTTTCCTTTCTCTGTAAATGTGTTCTTGGGTCGGATGCCTATCGGCAGACACCTTCAATAGCAGCTGCCGGTAATGAGAGGTGTCCAAGAGGAGGATACGGGAAGAGCATTTGACTTACTCTTCCAATCACAACTCCCATTACTTTACTATATAAATCACTGTTTATAATTTTAAAAATTTATTTTAATTTTCTTGCAGGGTGGTTTTATGAATATATATGGCATGTATGACTTGAATCCTTTAATTTCCACTTTACCAGAAGACATACATTTTCTTTTCTTATCATTTAAAACTTTTCAAAAACATATTTTAGGCCACATAGTTTTCTTTTTTTTTTTTTTCATTACTGACAAGAATTTTAATAATAAAGATATCCTTCAGTGAATATTTTCAGATTAATGTCTCAGATACATAATTAAATTTTTGTTGACTGAAATGTCATTATTTTTCTCATGTACCACTACTCTATTCAAAGTGGAAACAGCAGATTTGTGGGTTAATATTACCAAAAACAAATGCAGCTATTTCTACCTATCTATAAGTTTAATACTTCTAACAGTTTTCTCAATTGTTTATATTAACTGTTTTATAAAAGGTAGGTATTTTACTGGATCCTGATTCAATAAAATAAACATAGAAATACTGATCAGGCCCTGCCTAACTTAGATTATTATTAAAAGTATTAAATTAAGGCAATTTAAGTGAATATTTCTTTAGAAGTATTGACTGTTACCCATTTTTAAGAAACTGTCATTTATAACAAAACTTTTATTATGAGTCAAAATGAAAAAGGATTCTCCAATTCTGTTGAGCTTGCATCTGAATTATCATATTTTTTATTTTGCATCCGAAGCAGTACAGAAGGAAGTAGACTCCCCTCCACACTTCCGTCATATGAGGGATGACAGAGATGACACAAGGACTCACTGCCAAATTCACCACATTTTGTTTGTGTCCCCTCTCCGTGGTCCTGTGTCCACATGCAGAGCTCTGGGCACTCAGCACCTGCTCACTTGCCCTCAGGAAACTGCTGGCCACCTTCCTTTCAGTAAGCGTTTCTGAATCTACGCACAGAGGCTGGGCTAGACGGACAATTGCTCTTGAGTCATGTGGAGCTCAGATCAAGTGGTTTTTCTATTGCTGAATAACGGATTATCACAAATATGGTGGCTTAAAGCAACATGAATTTATTAGCTCATAGTTCTGCAGGTTAGAAGCCCAGGTGGACTAAACTGGGTTCTCAGCTTAGGTTCTTACTGAAATCAAGGTATTGACTGGACTGGGTTCTTACCTGGCAGCTAAGGAAAAAATCAGCTTCTGTGCTCATTTATGTTGTTGGTGCAATTGCGTTCCATGAAGTTGTACCACTGTGATTCCCACTTGCTCAGTGCTTTTCAGCAGAGGACCTCTTTGAACTCCTGAAGGCCACCTCCATTTCTTCTTAGTTGGCCTATTCCATAAGCAAAGTCAGAAAGGGTGTATTGACTCTCCCTCAATTCTTCCAACCTCTCCAATTTCTCTTCTGCTACAGTAGAAAGTAGAAAATTCTGCTTTAAAAGAGTTTAAGTAATTAAATGAGTTTCACCTCCAGATTTCTCCCTATGTTAAAGTCAATTTAGTCAAAAACATAGCATAATCATGGGACTGATACCTTACCATATCCAGTTTCCAGGGATTAGGGTGTAGCAACCTGAGTGCCATTTTAGAATTTTGCCACCACAAGGAGCATATATTATAGGTTTGTTTCAAAAAACCAATCAATTTCCTCAGGATCATTTGTTGACTAGTCTTCTGGTCCCTAATGATTTGTAATTACATATTTATACACTATTAAATTATGTAGATGCTAAAACCTAGGTTTTATTTGTGAGTTAACTACTGGTTTCATTATAGTTTTCTTATGCCTGATGACATATTTTATTTTTTTAATTAAATGCACCTTCGTAATATATAAATATATAAATTATCTAGATAAGCAAATTCTCCCCTAGATAATTTTGTTTCTCAAATTATCTTATTTATAGATGCTAAGATACATATATATGCATATATATGTGCTTAGCTATGTATGCTAAGATTTTTATTTTACAAAATAAGCTTGGAATTGTATTAAACTATTATCATATTAGGATAAAGTTGAAATCCAATCTAGGAACATAGTCAAGGTTTATTTTGATTTCTCAATGTAATTACAGAATGCCTCCTAATATATACAAAGGTTTCTCTCTATAAGGGATACTATACCTATAAATTAAAGGAGAATTCTGCTCTAGAAAGCTAAAATTTTATCATATAAATTCTGGTTTTGGTTCAAAAAGGTCATTTTTGTTTGAATTGTCAGAAACTAACATCCCTCATATTACAAGAACTGTTGGAAAAATTTTTAAAAATATTTTTTTTGAACCAATACTGAAGAAAAAGCTATGTTGTATTAGAATACATTAATATATAATTTGAAGGTTTACATAATAAACATTAAGAGTTTATGGAGTTCTATTTTAAAAAGTCCATTCAGATTATTTTGTGATTTTATCAACAGATTCTTAAAGCATTAAGCCTTGGGTAACAGTCATTCTTTAAAATTCATTCATAGACCCATCAAATATAAAGCAAACCTTCTGTTATTAACACATTTTTATTGTATTAATTACATTCCCCGTGTTTTAAAATGCTTTCTGCTTTTCCACAGAGGTAACAACCAGGAGTCCAGAGAATAGAAATTACGTACTCTATTCTTTTAGAATCAGTTAATTCCTCCTCCACTTTCATAAAATCCCAGAGGCCTACTTAGGACATTTCCACTAGGGCTCAGAATGCAAGGCTAGCGCGAATCTTAAGGAAAGGCAACTGTTTTCTTATTCCCCTCCACAGGAAAAAAAAGAGGCTTTAAGCATGGCTGCTTAAGCTGATTTGAAACTTAATTGAGATTATCCAGGCTAAAGATTGTGAGTTTGTATTTTTGCCTGGGGAGGCAAACAGCTAGTTGCCTATTGGCACCTGGAGTCATTCTTTGGATTGACAGAGAGCATTCTCTTTCTCTCTTTCCTCTGTTTCTTCCCTTCGAGCCGGATCATTTCACTTCCTGCTCCAAAACCCTGAACTCAAAGAAAGCTGAAGTTTTTACGAAGTCCCAATTCTTCATGACCTCTTCTCCCAACTTTGTCTTTCCTTCTATCATCCCAAAAAAACAGAGCCTCAGACAAGCATTTACAAGCAAGAAACTTACTATTTCGAAAGTGACTTTAGAGAATAGAGCAAGGGAACAAGAGGCAGTGGAGTGAAGAAGAAAAGTATTGTCCAAGGATTTGTCATCGAAACGGTCACCTCTGGGCAACTCAATCCTGCCACGTCCTTCTGAGGTCCTGCGTATTCTTGCCTATAGATTGTTCAAGAGCCAGCTGAGATGCAGTAAAATTTTAAAGAGTTTGAGTAAGCAGCGACTCATGAATCGGGAATCTCCAACCCAGAGTAGTTCAGAAGCCCCACCAAGGAAATGCAATGGAGCCTTTTATGGGACAACAGTTATTTATACTGTTGCCTTATTTGATCTAGCCCTCTGGAAAGTCCCTGGTCATACAATTATAAGGTCGGTGCCTGCTTCTGACCAGTTAAGCTTAAGTGCTATTTTTCTTTCATATAGACATTTACAAAAAATGACCCCGGTTAAGTTTCACTTATGTTTGCAAATCAAGCGAGGTGAAGGTCATTTATGAGGCCTAACTCGTTTTGTCTGCTCAGAAATTCTTAAGGTCCGTTCTTCATTGTAGTTTACTTTAACAATATGATTGGGAAATTTTCATCCACCAGCAGTTATCTCCCATTGGTTATGGGCTTCTTCAGGGAATATTAACTTCACACTTCCACATTTACTCAGGAGCAAGCCCTGGCAGCCCCAGATGTTCAGTGATAACTACTGGGCCCTACCTGCCAAGCTGAAGCAGTGATGTCCAGAGCAAACGAGGCATAAAAAGCATACAGGGTGTTCTGTAGGCCCTTAGTCATCCACATGCACACAGTTCCTCTCTGAGCTCCTCTCGTACATTCTTTGTCCTGTTGGCTGACCTTTGCATCAGGAGGAACTTCTGTCTCTGGATCTTTGCATCAGCTATTCCTCATGTGTAAAATGCTGTTCCCTAGACATAATACCTTCCTCTAGTCTTTGTTTAGACCATAACTTCTCAAGAGTGCAGAAACTGATCATACTTATTAAAATCACCACATAACCTTCCCCTTTCCCACACCTCATACGCTCAATCCCCCACAAACTCAATCCTCAAACTTTTCTCTATTTGTTTTTGTCCTTTTTTTTTTCTTTTCCTAAGACAGAGTTTTGCTCTTGTTACCCAGGCTGGAGTGCAATGGCGCGATCTCGGCTCACCGCAACCTCCGCCTCCTGGGTTCAGGCAATTCTCCTGCCTCAGCCTCCCGAGTAGCTGGGATTACAGGTGCGCGCCACTATGCCCAGCTCATTTTCTTTTTGTATTTTTAGTAGAGACGGGGTTTCACCATGTTGACCAGGATGGTCTCGATCTCTTGACCTCGTGATCCACCCGCCTCGGCCTCCCAAAGTGCTGGGATTACAGGCGTGAGCCACCGCGACGTGTTTTCTTCTTTCTTTAATAATTATTACCTTTCAATCTACTGTATCATTTCTTATTATGTTTATCACTTATAACCTGTCCTCTCCCACCCACAGGCTACAAAATCAAAGCTCTTTTAGGATTTTTAAAAATATATTTACTGATAAACTTATTTCAAGCACTATTTGGATTGATTTCGGACCTTTTCTTCCATATTATGTTTTGACTTGGATAAAAGGTGAAACTAAGTGAAACTACCAGGTTCAAAAAATTGAAATCAAGGAACTAAAGGGCTTACCTTTCTTTTTGTGGTTAATGATTAGAAGTCAACGCTTTTAGAGGAGGATAATTAAAACGTTCAAGATTAGCAAATGCTACTGCTTGAATTTAAAGCAATCTGTACTTTTATTAACCTTCTAGGGGCACAAAGTGCAAGTCTTTTTAATTTAAGTAGTTTTTTTCCTTACTATAAGCCATAGGTTACTATGTCCTCTTGATGATCATTTAAGGTTAAAAAGATTGAACTCTTTATTCTACTCTTCCCCCCTCTTCTCACTACTGCACTTAGCTAGTCTTAAAAGAAATAAATATATAAGTGCCTAATAACTGACTGATAAGGGTTATGACGGGGCTGTGTCAGAATAAATCCATCATAAATTAAAAATTTAGTAAGTCAAAAATGCATTAAATACACCTACCTTGCCATACCTCATAGTTAGCTTAGTCTAGCTTACCTTAGGTATGCTCAGAATGCTTATGTTAGCCTAGAGCTCGAGAAGATCCTCTAATGCAGAGCTTACTTTACAGTAAAGTATAGAGCATCATATGCAATTTCTTAAATAACCTACTGAGAGTGAAAAACGGAATGGTTGTGTGAATGCTTAAAGTAAGTTTTCTACTGAACGCATTTTTTTACCATTGTAAAGTCAGAAATCATCAGTCAGGGACCATCTGTGATTTAGAAATTCTTAATTTGTATTCAACTGATTAAAAAACTAATATAGATCAGTCACTTTTTGAGAAAACTTATTCCCATGTTTTTGTTTTCTCTGATAAGCTTCATGTATTGGCTATATCGATGACTACATTACAAAAACAAAAGTGGGGGAATAGGGGAGGGACAGCGGGGGAGGGGGAGCTGGGGAGGGATAGCATGGAGAGAAATGCCAGATGTGGGTGAAGGGGAGGAAGGCAGCAAATCACACCGCCATGTGTGTACCTATGCAACTATCTGCATGTTCTGCACATGTACCCCAAAACCTAACATGCAATTAAAAAAAGATTTCAATGAATAAAAAAAAAAGAAATTACTGAAAAGCATGGGAAGATTATGAATAACTAATGTTTTTTAAATTTTCGTAGGTATGCAGAAAAAAATCCCAGAAAGACATAGACAAAAATAATCATGGTTAATTTATGGTGGTGGGATTATGGATTCCTTTAATTTTACTGTGTTTTTGCAGTACTATGATCTGGAGTAGGCATTTATTACTTTTGTATTTAGAAGAAAAACAATAAATACGATTAAAATGAGAAAAAAAACAAAAACAAAGGCAACAACGTTCCTGAAATGACAGCCAACATTTTAAAATTGCCAAAGAAAGTGATTAAGCATAGGAAGAAGGAAAGTCCAGAGATGTCAGAGCTGTTTCATGTTGCTGTCCTAAGGCAGAGCAGTGCACACAATGCAGTCCAGAGGCCGGTGCCACATCTGTTTATCACTAGGCCATGACAAGATATATAAAGAAACTGATAATATGCGTTGGAAAATCTTACAACAACTTTTTAACTGCAATGACATCCAACTACATTATCATTGCACTTATCTAGTTGAGCAGGGTATAGAATAATCCCAAACTATTCTATACCCTGGCAAACTGATCTAGTGATTTTCTATTGCACCCACAGTACAGTTATACTCGTCATGAACACCAGGACACATATGGACTAGGAACACGCACTCTAGAAAATACGAGTAAATAAAATTGGTCCCTCATTCCACATAATTTGAAAACTCTGCTTGCGATTCTCCAGTTCTTGTTTAAATTGGTCATGGGAAAACAAATTCTTAGTTAATGTGAAGACAAGACTGACTTTGTATTCTTCATTGTCCTCTAAGCTGGGTCACTGTCCCGTGTCTTCTAAGTTCAGGTCTTTCATACTATACTGGGGCAGTAGCTCTTTACGTGGCAATGACTATGAAAAAACCTTTATCCCCAAGAAAGTGCCAAGATATGTTATTATAACAACTGTTTACTCTTAACATCTACCAGGATTTTACAAAGAAAATAAAAGGGAATTTTTTTTTTTTTTAACCAATCATGTACAACCATTTATTTCTAATGTTAACAATGACGCTAATGTTAGCAGCCGGTGGGTCACTGGTTGTAGAACCCCAAATTTAGGTTCATGTACTGGACGCTTTAAGGAGTAAAGTAGAATATGGGGAGGTGAGATCCCCTGATAATCAAAGCTATTTGCATTCCTCAGCCATCAAGGAGGTCTGCATGATTTAAATATTTAAAAAAAAAAGAAACAAACAAAACACCCCAAATTCATTAATCTTGCAGACGACATCTCGGAGTTTAGGTATAAAGTTAACCAATTATCAGTAGCTAACTTCTACCAAAATGACTATGTGCGTTCAAGCAGTTGTACATGGAAGAAGCTCCTTTTCCTGGGTGCACATGGCCTGAATGTTGGGGTCCACCTCCATGTTAAGGGGGTTCAGCAGTCTCTGGTTGGCTGTCACAGCTGTGATGCCTCCCATACCACTAGCCCCACCACAGCCTCCGCCCAGGCCACCCTGGAAGCTGCTGCTGCCCGCTCAGGAGAAGCTCGAGGAGCTGATGTGGGCACCGGGCCTACTTGTGTAGAAGCGGCTGCTGAAGGTCCAGGGACCAAAGGTGGACACCTTGTAGGACTTCTGAGTCACCCTGATGGACGCGATGGAGGCAGGAGTGGAGGCAGCCAGTCTGAACGCAGTGGAGATTCGAGGAAGAGGGAGAAGCTGCTTCTCATATCTGGAACTTAGAGTCATGCTTCATTGTATTTTATTATTTTTTTCAAATAGCCTGTAGCCTGTCTTCAAGCTCATTAATGATTTCTTCTGCTCCATCAATCCTGATCTTAAGAGACTCTGATGAATTCCTAGGTACATCAGTTCCATTTATTCACTCCAGAATTTCTGGTTGGTTCTTTTTTATTATTTCAGTTTCTTTGTTAAATGTATCTGATAGGATTCTGAATTCCTTCTCTGTGTTATCTTGAATTTCTTTGAGTTTCTTCAAAACAGCTATTTTGAATTCCCCGTCTAAAAGGTCACATATCCCTGTCTCTCCAGGATTGACCCTCGCTGGGAAGGGTAGCGCAGGCACTCCCTCAGCCACCCCCGCTGGTGTCTCAGTAGGTTGCAGGCCTCCCGAGTCCGCCAGTTTCAAGCCCAGCTCAACACCAGGACTTGCCTCTTAAATGCTGTCCTTGTGGCCTAGACTGCCTTTGGAGTTTGTTTAGTGCCCCAGAGCACGTTAGCCCACAGTGAGGAGGCTTGCTGAAATTCAAGTTTTGACCACTGAAATGGGCAATTCCTCTCTGGCTACGGCAGGTCTAAATGCTCACTACATGAGTGCCAGCTGAGTTTTGCCCAGTGTTGGGAGCAGGGAGTCCTGATGTAAAGTCCCACAATCGCTGTACTCCCCTTCCCGCAGGCTCACAGATTTCTTCTCCACACCACATGGCCAGCAGCTGCCATGAAGTTGGGGAGGAGTGGTGTCAGCAGTTTAAGACTGTCTTTCCTACCTCTTCATGCTCTTTTGGCAAAATGAAGTTAAAACCGGGTATTGTGATCACTCAGCTGGTTTTGAGGTCTTCTGAAGGTGTTTTTTTGTGTGGATAGTTGTTAACTTTGGTATTCCTGCAGGGGGGATAATTGGTGGAGGTTTCTATTAGGCCATCTTGCTCTGCTTCTAACTGCCTATTTTATTACTCCTTAAGGATAGAGTTAACTGGTAATGGTTTTCCAGTACAAATGCAAACATTTTCTTTGAGGAGAACCAACAAAATCCCAAACATTTAACAAAATTTACCAGTTTTGCATCAACATCTTAACCCACTGGATACATAAGTATTTTAAATTTATATGAGACCTGATTTTACCATTTTGAGTATTGTAATGGTTTTCCAGTACAAATGCAAACATTTTCTTTGAGGAGAACCAACAAAATCCCAAACATTTAACCAAATATACTAGTTTTACATCAACATCTTAACCCCCAGGATACATATGTATTTTATATTTATATGAGACTTGATTTTATCATTTTGAGTATTATACTTTAATATAATACAGTTAATATAAATGTGCCTTTTTATTTAGGTAATTTAAATTAGGCTTCTTTGACTTAGAATTCAAAATCACAATGTATAGGATGTTACTCATTTCTCCCAATTTTAAATTTGTCCACATGATCAGGGATATTATTTGCAAGTTGCCAGATAAAGTAAAATATACGCTAAATAATACATTTTTACAGAATAAAGGAACACAAAAACAACTTCTCTAGTGTGAAGAAAAATTTATATTTGTAGATATAATCTTACTTTTAATTTTCTTAAGCACATATATCTGAAAGCATTGGCAAAACGACCACTTGGAGAAACATTTCTACATGATATCACTAATACTGGCCAATGACGTGAGGTGTTATTACAGTATTTTTAATTGCTAAAGCAGTCCGCATCTTTATTCTGCCTTAAGATCACAATAAAACATTTCGAGGATGTTAAAGTGGAGAAAAAGCTGTGTGTTAGAACTGATGAAATACGGCATAACACTTGTGGAAGAAAGACAATCATCATAGGAAAAGTACAGCCAAATCTTTTGGAGTGCCAAAATGAGACGGATTATTTTTGCCAGTGTGATCAGGTAGGTATTTCTGAAGACAGAGGTAGCCATGGTGGGCTTTGATAAACTTGGATTTGACAATCTGAGCTCATCTATCAACATGACATATGGTTAGAGAAAATAGCAAGAACAAAGCATGCCCGGGAAAGAGCAAGCACATGGGGAAAAACCCAGAGGATGTGGAGGGATTGCTGTGGACTGAAATGTGTTTTCCCAGAATTCATTTGTTGAAGCTCTAACCCCTAAGGGCACTGTATTTAGAGATAGGACCTTTAAGGAAATAATGAGGGTTAAACAAGGTCATAAGAGTGGGGTTCTAATCCAATAGGACTGCTGTCCTTAGAAGGAGAGGAAGAGACACGAGATCTTTCTCCAGGAACACACAGTAGAAAAAGGCCAGGTGAGAAGACAATGAGAAGGTAGCTACCTGGAAGCCAGATGAGAGATCGCAGCAGAAACCTCTCCCGATGACACCTCAATCTTAAACGTTTAGCCTCCAAAACTACAAAAAAATAAGTATCTATTGTTTAACCCAACCAGTCTGGTATTTTGTTACGTCAGCCTGAGCTGACTACGGCAGAAAGGTAGTAACAGTAAGAATGTAATAACAATAAGAGGCCGGGCGCGGTGGCTCACGCCTGTAATCCCAGCACTTTGGGAGGCCGAGGCGGGTGGATCACGAGGTCAAGAGATCGAGACCATCCTGGTCAACATGGTGAAACCCGTCTCTACTAAAAATACAAAAATTAGCTGGGCATGGTGGCGCGTGCCTGTAATCCCAGCTACTCAGGAGGCTGAGGCAGGAGAATTGCCTGAACCCAGGAGGCGGAGGTTGCGGTGAGCTGAGATGGCGCCATTGCACTCCAGCCTGGGTAACAAGAGCGAAACTCCGTCTCAAAAAAAAAAAAAAAAAGAATGTAATAACGATAAGAATGTGTCCTACTCAGTGAAACGATTATTTGTTAACACGCACACTGCCTTGCATATAGCATTTCTGTTTTTAAAAAACCCTTACATTAAGTTTTATCTAATAGGTGAGAATATAAAGAAGAAGATTTAGCAGCCAGACCTCAATCACGTAACTCATAAATACTACAACAGAGTTTCAAACTGATTTTTAGAACGCGCAGAGGTGTTCTGGGCTGGCTTGTACAAAATACTGAGTGCTGATTATGCAGATCTTTTCTCAAAGGAGCGTGTTTGAAATCAGCCATTGTTGAAGTATTCACACCTCAGAAACTGGCAAACACTAAAAATCAGAACTTTTTTCAAATAGCTGTTAAACATTTACCATCATACCAGTGATGACTACACATTACTTCCTGCATAAAAGAAAAGAAAAAAAATCTGGAAAGGCAGGTTGAAGTTACATTGCCAAGGGTTTGAATGTTGGTGAAATATGTTTATTATTGCTGTAGAACAGCATTAATTTATCAAAGTTTAGTTGATTGCCAAAATATTATAGAATCAGACTGAAGATTATAGTTAACAAGCACTTTTTTATTACCAGTTGACAAAAGAGAATGTGTAATAGCTTATGTTTTCTGTCAAAAAAAAGAAAGCCATTGGGGGCTTTCCAAAATTTAGTGCCTTTTTATAAGCTACTAATTTACTCTAATGTAGTCTCTGCCTTTATTTGGCATTCTGGAGAAATGTCATGAACTGAATGGCTGGCAAAGAAGGTACAAAATATAGTTCTAGAGGGACATCAAAAACTCTTAGAAAAATTCTCACACTGGGTGTTAAAATGCAAATTTTATGAATGTTCAGGGCAGATGAATGTTCCTGGAATTAGTGGAGAAAACAGATGGCAACAATAGCTTACTAGGCATTGCTACACACTGTTTTATCAAGAACATCGTAAAAAATACTACAGTCTGGGCAGAAGTAAATGACAAGGCATGAATGGTGGGTGAAAGAAACTATGGCTGATGGCCAAATCTCAACCTCTAAGGAGTTACTGAGGAGGAACCATTAACTGTTTTGTGCACATGTCCACAAGATTCACACTCTAGAAAACACTGTGTACCTCATTGTAAGGATCACAACCACTTTGTGCACGTGTGTGTGTGTGTGTGTGTGACAGAGTTTTGCTCTGTCACCCAGGCTGGAGTACAGTGATGCAATCTCAGCTCACTGCAACCTCCGTTTCCCAGGTTCAAGCAATTCTTTTGCCATAGCCTCTTGAGTAACTGGGATTATAGGTGTGTGCTACCACGCCCAGCTAATTTTTGTATTTTTAGTAGAGGTGGGCTTTTTATGCTTTAAGTAGTTTATTGAGATATTACACAGTGTGAAATTCACCAAATTTAAGTGTACAGCTCAATTTTTTTATTATTATTACTATTATATTTTAAATTCTGGGGTACATGTGCAGAACGTGCAGGTTTGTTACATAGGTATACCTGTGCCATGGTAGTTTGCTGCATCCATCACCTCGTCATCTACATTAGGTATTTCTCCTAAAGCTATCCCTCCCCTATCCACCCAACTCCCAGCTATCCCTCCTCTAGAGCCCACCCCCTGATGGGCTCCAGTGTGTGATGTTCCCCTCCCTGTGTCCATGTGTTCTCATTGTTCAACACCCACTTATGAGTGAGGACGTGTGCACACCACCTTTAATGAACATCATTTGCCTGTAGTTTTAATGTTGCATGGTGGCCAAGGAGATTCTGATAGGGTTGGTGAAAGAAAATTATAAGTGGTATTGAGTGTTATTTTCTCCTGAGAGGAAAAACAAGTTGTGGTAAGCTAAATGTTACTTAATGGTATCATAAACTACCCTGGTGTGCCTGCACTGTAACTCTGAATTGCACTGTATTAAAACAATCATCTGTACACGCTGATAACCATAATGATAAGATTATGATCAGCCATAAAATGCAAAGGATTGCACTTCAGTTAATGTTTGACCTCAAATACAAATCATGTAAGCCGAAGATGTATGCCTTGAAGAAACCCAAAAAGGTCCAAAGGAATAACTAATACTATCAATTTAATACCAGCTTCTCAAAGGAAGTTGAAGATATTCTATAACATATTATATTAGAATTTATTTAATATATTTTGGTTACAATGAATGTTATTTTGGTGAAGAAAATATATTCTTTAAAGAAATAATAGAGATAATTACACTAATGTAATTATAAAAATTTTCAAATCACATACATAGTTTATGCCTGTAGTTTAAAGTGTGTCCACACTTCTAAGCAAAAACAAATTATAAAGATTATACTATAGCAATGAAACTCAAACAGAAATAACTTTTCTGCAATGTTTCATCAACCAAACTTTTTAATTGAAATAATATGGTTTTTAAAATTAATATACATATGATTTTAGAATATTAAATAGCTAAGTCTTAGAACTTGGGAAAATTATTTGAATATACAGGATGACATATCCCCAACTCCAGTGATTTGATTCAATGATTTGAACAATAAGAACAACATAAGCAGCATCTGTATAATGAAAAAATACCAAACTGACCTCAAAATATCTTATAATACCAAACAATATAAGAAAATAAAGAGATATCTATAAAATCTTAAAAGAAAAAATTAGTGCCCAGTCATACATCATCAAGGTATAAATCATCTAGGTTAAACATTACACTTACCTGGCAGGGGAGATTCATGAAGGTGGTAAGTCTCCTCCCAGGAGGAGGCTTATCCATTGCACTCTGGATTTGCTGACTCCTGCGATTTCCCCAAATGTGGGAAACTCGACTGCATAATTTGTAGTAGTGGGGGATGGCGTTCACTCTTTTCCCTTAAAAAAAAAAAAAAAAAAGATGCAGTCCACGCGTAGTGGCTCATGCCTGTATCTAGCACTTTGGGAGGTCAAGGCAGGTGGATCATGAGGTCAAGAAATCGAGACCATCTTGGCCAACATGGTGAAATCAGTCTATACTGAAAATACAAAAATTATCCGGGCTTGGTGGCACACACCTGTATTCCCAGCTACTTGGGAGACTGAGGCAGGAGAATCGCTTGAACCCAGGAGGCAGAGGCTGCAGTGAGCCGAGATCATGCCACTGCACTCCAGCATGGGTGACAGAATGGGATGCCATAAAAAAAAAGATGCAAAGATAGAGATCGTGTAAATAATTAATTGGGAAAAGGTCTGCTAAAAACAGTGATAAACAAAATAAAAACCAGGAATCTATTTTCCAGGTTATTATTATTGAAAAGGATTAACTTTGGGCATTAAGCAAAATAAACATATAGATCTAAACTATTTATAAATTAGCATGCAAATTTAAATATTAGGGAAAATCAGATAAATATTAAATCTTGAGTTAAATTAATGAAATTATTTAAATTATTGGGAGTAGTTAAGCTTGGGTAGTTAGACTCTGTCATTCCAAAAAATGATACAAAGATATTATATTCTTAATCTTTCATATAGGAGTTTGTAAATGATTGTTTTATTTTTGTATGAGAAATGAGAACATAAAATTTTAAAGCTTTTTTTATTAAACAAATATTGCAACATTCTGACAAAGCAGAAAAGGGCTTCTGTAATTTATTATTAAGAAGTAATCCTGGCTGGGCACGGTGGCTCATGCCTATAATCCCAGTACTCTGGGAGGCCGAGGCGGGTGGATCACGAGTTCAAGTGATCGACACCATCCTGTCCAACATGGTGAAACCCCATCTCTACTAAAAATACAAAAATTAGCTGGGCATGGTGGTGCGTGCCTGTAGTCCCAGGTACTGGGGAGGCTGAGGCTGAAGAATCACTTGAACACGGTTGGCGGAGGTTGCAGTGAGCCAAGACTGCGCCACTGTGCTCCAGCCTGGTGACAGAACAAGACTCCGTCTCAAAAAAAAAAAGGAAAGAAAGAAAGAAAGAATCCCATATGCAGATAATAAATTACATTTAGTTCTATATTAGACATCAGAAACTTGAAAACGACTCCTTAAACAGAGGGGCAGTGGTGACATAAGTATATTTCCCACAAAAAACCTTAAATATTTATTAAAAATAATGATGAGAAATAATTTACTAATATGAGAAAATGACTGGATAGAAAATTTATGTGTATGTAATCTATATGTGCACACACACACGTAAATTAAATAAAAATTAGCTACCCAAACTGTAAAATATATGGTCAAATGCATATAAAAAATTACTCTTGTTTGTATAATAGTTACAGAACTCTAGGTAATGTTTCCTTCCTTTATCACACCTGCACACACCCACACCCAGACATAAACACACTCACATAAAACACATCAATACATGTAATCATATAGAGTCGATTCTTGTCATTCACAGCATTTACGTTCTTCTATAAAATTGTCTCCAACATTGAATTAGTGAATACTGAGCTATTGCTCCTCAGTAAAATACAGGGTTAGGTTTCTGTAACCCTCTGGTCATAACATTTTCATTAACCAATGAATATATAACCCTGTTTTATGTGTATTTCTATTTAAAGACAGTATTTAATATATATATTTTTACTAATAATTTTATGTAGTATTTCTTCACAAAAATAAACACTAGCCACAAAGAGTTACTATTTTACTGACTTTGGTTATGTGACTACAAATTTCCTTGGCTTCTAGCTTCATAACAGTAATTTTTAATACATCTTTTTTTATTGATTGTCATCCCATGATGACACAAATTTACCCATTTTCTTTTTTTTAATGTAGCTTCATCAAGCACTATAGGTGCCACTTAAGCACTTTCTGGAATAGTTTCACATACAAATCATTAAATTTATGCTTCCTTTTCCTGGATATACTGTATTGTTGATTCACTGATGTTGAACACAAGGTCAACAGCACTAAAACTCATGCCCAAAGGAGCTTATGTAGCACACGTGTTTTCTCCTTCTTACAACACATTAAGTCTTCTTATACTTAGGGACACTAGGCTGCAGTCCTATGCTTAGGAGCCATTTTAAACAAAAAAAAAATCACAAACAAAAAGCACAAAAATGTGTAAAGTATGGCACTAAATGGACAACAGAAAGGACACTTCATACAGTTTACAGATAAAACAAGGAGAAGCATCACTCTGTTTGACCTCAGCTGGAAATGTGCATGAGTTAGGTGACTCAAAGTTTTGTTGCCCTGCACATAGTCACAACTGATATTGAATGACCATGAAACCACCAGAGTATTGATTGTGGGTTAACAAATAAATTGTAATGAGCATGCAAATTCATAAATATGGAATTTGAGCATAATGAGGATCAAATGTGTATATATGTATGTGTATGATTGTGTAATATGACAGATTATTGTATTTTTGTGTTTTATGTCTTGAAAATATAAGTTAATTTGCCAAAAACAGAATTAATAAAATAATTTTTCTATAAAAGTTTTTCATTTTCTTTTAAATGAAGAAAGAAAACTCACTCCTAATGACAAAAATAATAAATGCATTAAAATTCTTCTGGTGGAAATTCCTAATGCTTAAATGGATGTTAATTTTCCTTAACTACATATTTAATTGGTTAATTCTAAAGAAAATTATAAATTATTTCTTTAAAAAAATGTTAAATATTTTAAAGATACCTGAAAAAATAGGTAAGAAAAAGCCAAGTCATAGTTTCAAAAGAGGAGTATTAAGGCAGAATTTTCTGGTAAATGTGAAAACAAATTTTAATATAAAGAAGAGTAATAGAGAAAATGGAGCATAATACATAAACCAGGAACATGTCTTATTCTATATAAGCACTTACTAAGTAATGAGGAGACATCACGCCTTAGCAAAAGAAAGGAAAGCCAGTCAACACACAGTGTTAGGTTAGTTGGGATTCTTACTAATTAATATGTATGTGTTTGTGTTTCCACATGTATTTTAGAGTTTCATCTCACATTCTGCTTAAAGATGAATTACCAGTATCATTCTCCTAAGTAAATGTTTTATTTAGAACAAGTCACTTAAACCCTCTGCATCTTGGATCCTTCAATTGTGAAATGAGGGAGTAGATCTAACAGTCTGTAACGTGATTGAAACCCTTACAGTCAGTCGTGTCCTGGTGAGGGCTCACAGGCTCGTGAAAGTTAACTGTGAACCTATTTCCCTAATTCCGTTTTTAGTGACAGCTAGTTGATAGCTTAACGCTGGTCATTGTGGGAATATTTACACCAGGGAAATTGGCAACTGCTACAAACCAGTCTTCTTCCCCTTAAGAAAATCAGTGTTTAAATACCAATACACCACTGCTTGTACCTTTATGGATGATATCTGTCTTATAGAACATTTGTCAATTCAACATAATTTCTAATAAGTAAGAATTTCAAATAGTGAGAAGGAAAATTTTGTGGAAAATAAGAATTCTGTGAATTTTTATCTGCTATAAATAGAGATTAAGAATAGTATGGAAAGATATTTGGGATATAAAATGCCAGATGTTGCCAGGTCAGGCACATGAATGATTCATGGCAGCGACACTCAGCTCTAACTACACATTGGAGGTACCTGTTCCTCACTGAGGTTTATGATTTCATTGGGTGGAAATGAGGCCCAGGCATCAGTGTTGTTTAAAGTGTCTGAAGTAATTCAACTGGACAATCAGATTGTCTTAAGATAGTGAAAAACAAAAATAACGTGCTACTGATCTCCCCCAACCATCTTAACAGACCCCTCCTCTCAGCTACGGGAATTCCAAAATTAACCTGGAAAACTAATTCAGGCTGTGATGAGAAGGGGGAGTTGGACATGCTTTATTATACCATCCTCCCTTTTGGAATGGCTGATAGAACTGACTTTTTAAGTCTGATAGGAAACACAATCTATTCTCTCTGAATCCTGCTATGAGGATGCTTCATCTGCATGAAAAAACCTTGGTCTCCACAATCCCTTATGGTAACCCAGACATTCCTTTCTACTGAAAATAACTCTTTCAACCAATTGCTGATCAGAACATTTTCGAATCTGCCTGTGACTTGGAAGCCCTGGCTCCCAGTTGTCTTGCCTTTCTGGACCAAACCAATGTACATCTTATATGTATTGATTATTGCCCTATGTCTCCCTAAAATGTGTAAAAACCAAGTTGTGATCCGACCATTTTGTGCACGTGTTCTCAGGATCTCATGACGGCTATGTCATGAGCCGTTAATCAGACTTTGGCTCAGAATAAATCTCTTCAGATGTTTTACAGTGTTTGACACTTTTTGTCAACATTAGTCATGTCCTTTAACTATATAATTAAGAAACTTCACCTTCCAAGTTTCCATTTGTCCTGAGATAGCTTGAATATGGTGTTTTGTTTAGTTTTAAAAGTTGTACTTAAAAAAAGTGTCATTATACCTCTGAACTTTACAGATGGACAAGGAAGAATGGTAAGTGGTGAAGCTTAGTGCTTTCTTTAGCTATGAAAACAAATCCATTGATTAGCAAATTAAACTATGAAGCCATGCTTCTAAGGCTTGTAGATAGTTTCCAAGTAAGTAAAGGGGAAAATTGGAAGTGAGAAGAAAATTCTCAGCAATCCAATCAAAAACAAAAAAAGGAGAAAAGTGAAAGATGTATAGAAACAGCAACATTTTAAAAAATACTAAGACAGAAGAAAAAATCAAATATACAACATCAATCACTATTACTGTAAATGAATGAAACATGATAGTTAAAAGGTAAATAAGTCCGCTGGGTGCAGTGACTCACACCTGCAATCCCAGTTCTTTGGGAGGCTGAGGTGGTCGGATCGCCTGAGGTCGGGAGTTTGATACCAGCATGGTCAACATGGTGAGACTCATCTCTACTAAAAATACAAAAATTAGCGAGGTGTGGTGGCACATGCCTGTAATCCCAGCTCCTCTGGAGGCTGAGGCAGGAGAATTTCTTGAATCCTGGAAGCAGAGGTTGCAGTGAGCTGAGATAGTGTCATTGCACTCCAGCCTGAGTGACACAGCTAGACATTGTCTCAAAAAAACAAAAAACAAAAGAGACAAAGAAGATAAGTAAATTGTTTTGAGTTAAAGAATATTCCAGTTATGAATTACTTATAAGAGGTACACCAGAAATATAAAAGTTTTAGTCATTGTTTTTTTATGTATTCCACAAATACATTTTTACGGAGCACCATTTTTTGTGCTGGCCAATATTCTTCATTCCAGCAGTACAGCCATAACCCTGCCTTCTTTGAGATTCTGTTCTTAGAAAGTGGAGGTGGGGGCAAGGGGATTAACAGATAATAAACAGAATAATCACGATCATAGAATATGAGTAGAGATTCATGCTATTAGTTCTATAGTCTTCTAAAGCAGAATTCTGCAGAAAACATGGAGAGAGTGCAATTTTAAATAGAATGATCAGGGAAGCATGACTGAGAAGATAAAATCTGAGTAAAGACTGAGAGAAGGTTCCAGCAGCATGGAAATTCCCAGCCAGCGCACTGCAGATAGAGGAGCTGCCCTGCCTGGGAGCCCGTCTGGATGTTCAAGGACTAACAAGGAAGCTTGAGTGAGCCATGGAGAGTAGACATGAGAGCAGGAAGGGCATGGACAAATGGGGGAGAGTTTTTTGAACCACTGTAAGGACTTCAGCTTATATTCCAAGTAAAAGTGTAAGATATGGAAGTGTTTTGAGCAGTGGATGGGCCTGGCTTAGATTTCAAACTCTCCAACAGCCCTGTTGAGAATAGAGTAAAGAGGGTCTGGCCAGTTAGAAGACTGTTACATTACTCTATGTGAGAGAGGTTGATGACTTATACCAAGAGGTACTGGAAGGGAGGAACTACACGACTTTCTAATAATTTTATGAGAGCAACAAGGAATCAGAGATTACCCTAGTATTTTGGCCTGAGTAACTAGAAGCATAAAGTCACTACTAACATGATAGTTAAAATTAAATAAGTCGGCTGGGTGCAGTGACTCACACCTGTAATCCCAGCACTTTGGGAGGCTGAGGTGGTCGGATCGCCTGAGGTCAGGAGTTTGCGACCAGCCTGGACAACATGGTGAGACCTCATCTCTACCAAAAATACAAAAGTTAACCAGATATGGTGGCTAATGAGAGAGTTTTCAGGAGTCACACAGAAAAGTGGGTGAAGGTGAGATTTTGAGGTTAAATCACTTGTGACTTTGACAAAAACAGTTTGGAAGGAGAGGTAAAGATTAAGGAAGCATGTGGTGAATTTGCAGAAGCCAGGAGGGGAGGAATTAGAGTGAATTTGTGCAACACTTAGTTTTGCTGTTTAAAAAAATAGTTTTAGTGTAAAGGAAGAAAAAATAATGAGGTAATAGTTTGAGAGCAAAGAATTGTCAAGAAATTTTATTTATGATATATGTAAAATAATATTTGTTTATTGGTGAGAAAAACCTCGGGTAGGGAAATGTTTCTGTTGAAGAAGGAAGCAAGATTCTTGGTAAGTATAGGCAGCTGTGCTGTAAAGTGAATGAAGTTGAAGCTTCAGGGGCTCGCACTTTCACAGGCTATTCCCAAGGCTGTAAAAAGTACCCCAGCCACGGTTGACATTGTCAGATGCTTTCTTCTAACATTTCCAAATGAAAGCAAATTTAAAACACAAATTTTTGATGGCTGATGTGAGACCTCAGTTCTTATCCTCTTAATTTAAAAGAATTTAAACACGAGGCACACAGCAAAAGAAGTGCAACATAGAGTAATTTATTACAAAGAAGAAAATACTTTTTAAGGTAAGTGCAAAATAGACAATATACCCTGGGAGAGAAAATGCAGGGCAGGCTGCTCAGAAAGATGAGACAGCAACATGAAGGTGACAACGTTTATGGGCACCTCACATGATTATCCAGAAGGCAGTGAAAAGAGGTGTTACAGTAAGCATGTTCTGGGTGGTCCGCTGGGTGCACACATGCAGTAGCTGTACATGCTTGTCCATACACCACATGTCTCTTAAATCTTCACCCAGGGATGTTTCTTACCATCAACATGACAAAGGGGTCAATGTGAGGAGAGGTAAAATCAAAGTGTGTATGCTCTCCACAGGGGAAATGCTCCGCTGAAGGCGGATCTTGAATGAGCTCAGTTAGAACGTGAATGCTTAGGCCTATTGTGTTGGCCACGTGGTCACCACGGCTGCTGCATCCTGAGAATGCGGTGACTTCCTTGACTGCCTATCCTGCCTCAAAATGATTGGGACTAGTATTGCTTCCACTTCAGACTCCCATCCACTCATGCTAGGTGGTGTCAGAGCGGTCAGGCATTTTGGCAGAGTAGGCTGGGGTAGATATGGTTAGGGAATACATTTGATTTGAGTCTAGCAAGATGTGTTTTTGTAGTTGACAGTCGCTGCTGCACGATGCAATGTGGAATGCATCGTGTCTCCTACCGCAGTGCTGTAGGAGCACTGTCTCCAGCAATCCTGTCTCCTACCGCAGTGCTGACTCACCTGGCGTCCTGACAGGATCAGAGGCCACATCTCAATATGAAAGTGACCTACCATGCCCAACACCGGAATTACGTTAGCAATGGATAAGGAAAACGTTTACAATGTGTGGAATCAGAGCTAGTCTTTGGGAAATTCTTCAAATTATCAAATATCAAAAATTGGAGGGAGAGAATTTGCTTTTCATTGATGACTAGTAACAACACAAGTATTATTCTGTCTGGAATATGCATGATAATACAGTCTGTAAAATTATGATTGTCACAATAAAATTATTCTTATATATTCCTCTATGAAGGCTATATAAGTTATTTCTGACAGTAAAGAAGCCACATTTCTTTAATATTTTTAATCGTATAAAAATCAATAATTAAGAAAGTATACATTTTCTAATGCATTTAAGGAATAAACTCTTAGCTTATTTGATAGTCAAATTTATAAGAAGAAATAAATCATATGAACACATTGAAAAATATTTGTTTCTTGATAGTTTACCAGAAAATAATGACATTGATAAAGAAATGTGCAACCTATAATATAATATCATAACAAACTGGTTACTGTCATCCACTAAAAGAATACAGGTACTAGGCTGGGCGCTGTGGCTCATGCCTATAATCCCAGCACTTTGGGAGGCTGAGGCAGGTGGATCATGAGGTCAAGTGATCGAGACCATCCTGGTCAGCAAGGTGAAACCCCGTCTCTACTAAAAATATATATATATATAAAATTATCTGGGCATGGTGGCACGTGCCTGTAATCCCAACTACTCAGGAGGCTGAGGCAGGAGAATTGCCTAAACCCAGGAGGCAGAAGTTGCGGTGAGCCGAGATCGTGCCATTGCACTCCAGCCTGGGTAACAAGAGCAAAATTTTGTCTCAAAAAAAAAAAAAAAAAAAAAGAATACAGGTATTTAAAATTTGTCACTCAAAAGAGTAAAATTTTATAACTCATATGTGAAGAAAACCTAATAGATATTGTTCCAATTTGATGATAGTCTTTAAAAATCTGCATGACCTTACCAGTATTCAAGTTGAAATAAAATTCTCTAGACCATCAATAACAAATTCCATTTTGAACAATAATACTAAAAGAATGACTGGATTTCCATTCTATTCCCCTCTAGCCTATTTAAATTATTCTAAAATTTATGCTCAGCATATGCAAAGACAACCAGCAAGTATGCAACAAAGTACAGGAGAAAAAAATACAGAAACAAATTAGGCTATTAATAAAAAGATCTTGTTATTCAAGATTCTTACAGCATTTTCCAAACTTTTTATATTTCATATATGTGAAGATTTATCTTAAATTTCACATTTGTACCTAATTTTATATTTATATTTTTATACTCTTTCCTGAAGAGAACCTCCAAAATTTATAAGTTCAGGTCTCACAAAAACCGAATGTACTCTGCTTGCAAGTTGACTTTGAAAGGTTAAAAGTTATAAAGTTTAGGCTGGACGCGGTAGCTCAGACCTGAAATCCCAGCACTTTGGGAGGCCAAGACAGGTGGACGGCGAGATCAGGAGTTCGAGACCAGCCTGATCAACATGGAGAACCCTCAGCTCTACTAAAAATACAAAATTAGCCAGTTGTGGTGGCATATGCCTATAATCGTAGCTACTCAGGAGGCTGAGGCAGGAGAATCGCTTGAACTCAGGAGGCAGAGGTTGCTGTGAGTCAGGATGGGGCCATTACACTCCAGCCTGGGCAACAAAAGCGGAACTCCATCTTGGGGAAAAAAAAGTAATAAAGTTTAGACTACAAGAAGAGAAGTTTGTTCTCTGAAATTGGAGAGAGGGTGGAGTACACAGGAAAATATACAGGGACGAGAGTAGAAGTTGTGGGAGCTCCTAGAAATTTTCGATTGCTTGTATTTTCTTAATGAAATGGGAGGCAAGGTGGATAGCAGAGAATGAAGAAGGGTGTTAGAAGTTTGAGGAGCGAGGAAATGACGGGGAATCATTACCAGAGTGGAAGAGTAAATGGGGTGGGGAAATGTTTGATTCCTAAGCAGCATTTAGAGCCCACTTGAAGGTGGTGGTGGTGAGTTTAAAGTGAGACGACAGTCTGGTCCTGTGATTTCCCTCTGCGTGGGAGGATGCACAGAGGAGGAAGAGTGGCTTTATCTGTGTAATTTCATCCAGCTGTGAGAGAGGACAGACAGTTGAAGACACATACCAGAGACTATTTAGAACACTTCGTAAGAAAGTTCATTTGGGCAAGAAGGGGAATGAGAACACAAGAAATGGAGGAACAATGCAAAGTACTGATGGATTCTAGGTCCTTGTGAGGCATAGCAGTGCTGAGGTTCAGTTATCACAAATATGGTAGGTATGGTATTGGAATCTGGATGTTTCATACAGATAGCAGAGATGTTACCATTATTAGTAATAACATGGTCTAATATACGCCCACTAGTGGTGAAGGTAGGATGGAGGGGAGACTAAGACACTGAGTGGCCAGTATTCTAGAGTCAATCATTAACTGGATATAGAAATCAACAGGAATTATGGCAGGAATAATATTGCAGAAAGTGGCAGTCAACCAGGAACTCATACGGTAAAAGAGTGAGTACAAAACAATGTTATATTGATGACAACAAATTATCAGGAATAATTTTGAGACTTTCGGTTTCATCTATTCCTCTAGACATTACCATAATGACCAGTTACACACAGGATTTGTAACTAGGGCTCAAGTCATATAACTCCCACTTCCTGTCCTCAGGAGAACCTACTTTGGAGCCCACAAATGTGCCCCCTGAAAGTTCTAGAGAGTTAACACTGCTGTGCCCTCCCTCGACCATTGAGGAAGAAGAACTTTTGTTTCCTGGCTAACAGTTCTCTGATGCATTCATAAATTAATGTAGAACCTTCCACTAGGTGCTGAGAGTAATGATCAACTTCATAAGTTGTCCTTGATTGGCTTTTCCTCCTCTGTTCACTCTGCTCAGGATTTCTTGGGGATATTTTCTGGAATCATTTCCCAATAAACTACCTGCCTGCAAGCCTTCGTTCCAGGCTCTGCATTTGGAGGACACTAAGATAAACAGGAGATTGTAGTATTTTGTGATCAGTTTATATATGTGTATGTGTGTATTTGGAAGTAAAGTCTTAGAGTGATCGTTTATGTTTTTATCTGTGGACCTTTATAGGCTTCACTTAAGAGAACCTGATATATTAGTCGTGTTGTTTCAAATGAATATTCCAATGAATGTTTAGGAGAATTTGATCAAATATGTGTAATAGATTTAAGATATTAAGCATCAAACCAAGTAATGATGGTTCTTTAATAGACCTCCCCCACAGCCATTACCACTAGATATTGAAGATTTTGTAACAATTATAATCATTTTTTAAGGGACACAGGGAGAGTCGGGCCTTTCTTGGGAATTTAAGAGGTCTGGAGATAAGTAATCCAGGAAGCTGAGGATGGGCTCTGGGACTCAGCATCAGAACAGCATAGCCTGTGGCCTCAGGAATTCCGAGGGGTGATGTGCCCCTCCAGTGGCTCCCAGTCTTTCTGTATTAACTCCAGTCTGGGATTCCCCATAACGTGTAAACCCTTCACTTACTCCCATCTCTGTCTTAGTCTTTTGAAAGCTCCAGGCCTCCACTTTCCTGTCGCCTGTTTTCTCCCGAAGCCTGGCTATTTCTCATCATCCCACCTGCTCTCTCATGTGAGGAATCCCAGAACGAAGATTCCAGAATCTGGGCACACTTCCCGGAGAGAAGATAGAGTTAAAGTACGTTTTTCTTTATACATCCAGAATCTGGGCACACTTCCCGGAGAGAAGATAGAGTTAAAATACGTTTTTCTTTATACATCCTTAATGGCAGAATAACCAGTTGAAGACAGTTGATTTGGGGGAATGATTTTAAAGTATTTATCTAGGAGAGATTCTGAGAAATGGAATCCTAGAGCAGGTACAAGAAAGTGTACCGTGTTTCATGCACCCTTGCCAACTGAGCCTCTTAAAGCTGCTCACAGAAGCCGTTAAACACACTAGCTTACCCTCAATAGAGGTAGTATTATCTTTTTAGAGAATGATCTGATTTAATAGTGAAAAACCCCGAACAGAAAACCATTAGTATCTGCTTTTACACCTGCTGCTTTTAAATAGCGATAGTCTGTAATTTTTCTAAATGATTTTATCCCCAAGTAAATGGAAGCTTCCCACGGCTTGTGTACATTCTCATTTGAAACAGAAATTATTGGTTAATTATATCATCACCCATTGAGAATAGTCATCTGAGCAATTTACAACCAGGCCGTCCTTATTATGTGTAAAAGCCAAGTGTAATCAATTAAGTTAAATGCTTCAGTGAAGCTGAAAGAATTGCCCCCTAAATATTTATTCTGATTACCTGCCAAGAGTATAATGTATACATAGCTAAGGTAGAAGCTTTAGAACAAAAGCCTTTAGCAGACTGGTCTCCCTAAATCTTAGTGTAAGCAGTTAATAATAATCATGACCACAACATGTAATTAGTACCAGCCAATACTGACTAATAATATGAACTGTCGGTTAAAGGATTAACCATCTTGGGTAATAAGTAGCAGGAAGTTTACACTCCTCCTACATCATGAAGCACATCTGACCGGGGCAAAGTTAAGTAAATGAGAATTAGCCGAAACCCCTTTCCATTCGTTCAACATTGAAATAGAAATGCTTTTGTGAATGCTCCGGTTTGTCTTCATCCTTCCGAGTATAATTGGGATATCTATTAAAGTGTGAGTCTCTGAATTGTTCCATCTATATTTGTAGAAGGTTTATATGCCTGATCATGATCTCACCTTGAATTTCAGGTTTCTATATTTAATTATCTACTGACTGCTCACAAACTCACATTCAAAATATCCAAAATTGAATTTTCACCTTTGAAAGCCATTAAATTTTCATCTTAACCCAAGATAGAAACTTGGGTTTCCTATCTTGTTGAGTTGCTTCACCACCCTCCTAATTCGCCCCAAAACTCAACTATCATCCTTGACTTTTTCCTGAAGCTCTATCTATAGATTCATACAACAGCCACCTTCTACCTAATCTAATAACATGCTGTCATCCCGAATTTACTGAGGATCTAAAGTGCGCTGGGCTAGTGCTGTGCAGACTTTAATGCATATACGAATCACCTTTGATCTTGTCAAATTGAATAGGCTACTAAGTCAGTAGTTCTGGAATGGGGTCTGAAATTCTGCATTTTTAGTAAGTTCCCAGGTGATAGCAATACTGCCGGTCTGTAGATCATACTTGGAGTAGCAAGTGGTTTGAATTATTTTGGGAGCCGGGAATGCCAGTGACTCAAAGTTTCTGTCCTCAAGCAGCTTACATTTTAATGAAGAAATACAGAAAATAAACAAATGTCAGAGAAAAAGAAATATTATGAAAAAAAAATAAAGCAGAGGGGTATTATATGAAGCAGGGGTAAGCCACCTCTCTCAGCCCCATTTTAGCTTTTTTTAAAAAAATTTACTTTAAGTTCTAGTAAAATACATGTGCTGAACGTGCAGGGTTGTTACATTGGTATACATGTGCCCTGGCGATTTGCTGCCCCTATCAACCAGTCATCTAGGTTTTAAGCCCTGCATGCATTAGGTATTTGTCCTAATGCTCTCCCAGTGCTCTCCCTCCCCCTTCCCCCACCTCCTGACAGTCCATGCTGTGTGATGTTCCCCTCCCTGTGTCCATGTATTCTCATTGTTCAACTCTCACTTACGAGTGAGAGCATGTGGTGTTTGGTTTTCTGTTCCTGTATCAGTTTGCTGAGAATGATGGCTTCCAGCTACATCCAGGTTCCCACAAAGGACATGAACTCATTTTTATGTCTGCATAGCATTCCATGGTGTATATGTGCCACATTTTCTTTATCCAGTCTATCACTGATCAGCATTCGCATTGCTTCCAAGTCTTTTTACATTTAAATAAGTGTTTGCTCTGTCATTGCCTTTTTTTATAGATCCCTACCAAATCTTTCCACTCATTGTTAAAATGCCCAACTAAATCTAAGGTTTATTTTTCTCACCAATTTCTGTTTTTACAGGAAAAATGTAGATGGTTTCAAATCTGGATGCTTGCAACAAGAAGAATGCAGAAGTCTTTTTACATCTCAAATTTAATCTTCTCTGAGAATCAGATGAGCACCAAATATAGAACTTGTTTAAACACTTGCAAATTCCCAAGACCCTAAATTGCTATGAGAAAATAAGTTATTTGGTTTGGTTCTTAGTAAGTTGGAAACAAACTCACTACAGGTGTCTGATCTATTATTTGTATTGTTTCTTTTACACTTTCTAATATTCTTTTATATATGGTTGACTTACAATTATAGTCCCTGAAGCCAAGAAAACAAAACCAAAGCAAAAATGATTAATGCATACATTCTCATAATCGTATTGAGAATAAGGGTAACAGACATGTCAAATCTCATATTGATATCCACTTATAAATCCAGTGATACTTACGTCCTGAATATAGAGCAAGTTATTCTGCATAAGAAACATACAGGACTATGACAGCTTTAGGAGACTGAGGCACTTTGAATCTAGTGCTTCTCCTGTTCAACTCAAATAAAATTATTCTCCACAGTATTTCAAGCGGGATGCTGACCCAGTCAAAGAAAGTTAGTTTCCTTTATCTTTTTAGTTTTCACATCACTTAGCAATTTAAATACAAAACACTAAACGTACTCTATCAAAACAAAAGGGTTAGAAATCTCTGAAATGCATGAAATAGGGCTCAGAAACTCAAATCCTGACAAGAGACAAGTCAGTCTCTCTTCATAGGAAATTTCAACAAAATACCAAAACAAACGGAGAAGAAAGTAAAATTCAATTTCAGATACAGCAGGATGAGGGCTCATGGCTTGTTTCCTGCCTCAGTTATACTTTTCTTCTCTTTCCAATTCTAGTTTAGTTTAATTAATATTCCCAGATAAGTTATGAAACTATAATTTAATTATATAACGTTGGTTGGTTTGCAAAATCAGCATAAAAAAAGTGTTTATTAGATTTCAGGATGTTTTTTTTGGATTGCCTCGGGTCAGTTGGATCACCGTCAGTTTCAGGGAGCATTATTTGAGGTAATTTATGCAAATATATTTAGCTGGAAGTGGGGCTATAGCTGTCCCATCAAGTTGGCCTCAGTTACATGGTTGATACCTCAGCTGGATGGATGCAACAGCCAGACACTGGCTGGTCCTCTCTCTCCAAGATTCAACTTCTTACTTGGCTTTCAAAACAGCAAAAGTGGAAACTCTCAGATTTCTTAAGCTCTAAACCCAAAACTGATATTTGGTCAAAACAAGTCAAAGGTCAGCACAGATTCCAGGAGAGGAGTCATGGACCCTGTAAGAGGAGAACCATTCATAGAATACGGATGGGAGGAAGTGCTGGTTCCCGTTTTTAGAGACCATCTACCAAAAAATGATTATCTCCCATTAGTTTATTAATTTAAAATTATTTATGAAATTGTAAAATAAAACACATTTCCCTACCCTATTAAAGAAATTCTAAACCTTATCAAATGAGTAATAAAATTCATTTGTGGCTATTTGTGCATCCAGGAACCATCTAATTCAGAGATAGGTAAAACTGATCGCTCATCTAGCAAAGACTCAGAAATTTCTACAGTTTACAGCTTCACTCTGCATTATGCATGTATAAAAAACTAAGTGATTTTTCCACCATCAATGTTCAAAAACAAGCCTTATGCCTTTTTCATGACTTACAGATTAATGTAAGCTGAAGTCACCAAAAATGAAGTTTTGGGTTTATGCAAAATCTCTTATATATTACAGAGCTATAACTTAAATTCAATGGCTCAGAAAAGCAGCAACATTTATTCTTCCTGCTCACAAATCTATATGGGGGAACTCTGCTTCAGGCTGTGGGTCAGCTGGGTGGCGCCCCGGGCTGTAGGTTGGGTTCCAGTGAGCTCCACAGGTCTCTCTCGGACCAGCAGCTATCCAGGATGTATTCTTCTTTTCACATTTAACAAGAGCAAAAAGAAAGCAAGTAGAAACACACAATGTTTCTTAAGGCCTAAAAGACTCATTAGACTAAGCCCAACAGAGATGGAGCAGAGAAATGCATTTCACGAACTCTAGTGCACTTGAAGGTCATATGGCAGAGGAAGCCATTAAAGAATGGCAAACAATATTCCCATAGGCCACAATTAGTTTTATCCAAATCTGCTTGCCCTTCTAATTAGTGACAAATGTGACTACTGATGCCTAATAAGGTGAGGATGACTGATTGATGATGATGATATTGAATCACCTAGAAAATATTATATAATCTTTGAGAATCTTAGTTATTTAAGATACTAAAGTGTTTTTAAAATGTTTTAACACTGAAAAGGATTGTCTCTAGTTTCACAGACAAAAAATTACTTCTATGGAACACATTCTATTACAATGCCAAATAACTGACATATTACTGTGGTTAATCAGAATTTCCTGCTTTTCCAATATCCTATTTCGGGCTATAATTATTGTACTGCAAAGTCATATTGTTTAGGTCTTTCTCTATATTCGCACTCTAAATTGTAGCAGAAGTAAATTCTAAGATTTATTTTCTTAATTTCAGTTTTATCTAAGACAATTCTAGACATTCTATTCTAAAATAAGCAAAGAATAAGCAATCAAAACTGCCCAGCATGTCCACTGAAGACAGAAGAGTCACACAGAAGCAACATTTCATATGCTTTTCTTTTTTTTCTTTTTTGAGACTGAATCACTACATGTCACGCAGGCTGGAGTGAAGTGGTGCAATCTCGGCTCACCGCAACCTCCGCCTCCCGGGTTCAAGCAACTCTTCTGCCTCAGCTTCCCAAGCACCTGGGACTACAAGCAGCATGCTTGGCTAATTTTTGTATTCTCAGCAGAGACGTGGTTTCACCATATTGGCCAGAATGGTCTTGAACTCCTGACTTCGTAATCCGCCCATCTCGGCCTCCCAAAATGCTGGGATTATTGGCGTTAGCCACCATATCCAGTGGCTCATATGTTTTGTAACTTAATCACACCTGGCTAATATGCTTTTCAACTTGTTTCTTTTCCTCTGAATATGAAGCAAAACTTCGTGTTTAAAAACACTGAATATCTGTTTCACTCCAATAATAATTCATTATATATTTTTACTAACCACTTGAATTATCTTTGTGGCCCTTGAAATGAAAGCACACAGATTAAACTGAAGATAAACTAGACAGGATTATTTCCTCTTCTATATTAGCAAACTCTGTTCCCTGGCAGTGTCTCTCTGGATATGCTCAGATAAAATATTTGTATGCCTAGGTATTGACAAACCAGGAAAAACTGCACAGTGAGCCCTACTATTATTGTTTTAATTATACTTAACTGAATCTAAAAGTCAGTCTTTTTTGGAGAGTGGGAGGAAATCAATTTCAGCACCACAAAAACTATAGATTTTCTAATCTTCATCTTGTTATTATTTCTCCATAAAGTATGTTTCTTACAGCAATTATTCTTTACAAATTAGATACAAATTTCCATTTTAAATTAAAAGACAAAAATCATCAAAGACTCAAGAACATATTAACATATTAATAGTAAATACCTACATCGGAATGAGTTGACCTGTTCTCCTGGTCTAGAATGTTCTTTCTTACCCTTGTCAACCAAATCCTACTTCTTATGAATAAGGAAACTCTCCATCTTTAAAATTATTATTGATAATATAGCCTCCAATTTTAGTTACCTTAAACAATGGTCTACACTTTTTCCTGAATTCCTACAGCATGTATCGATTATATCTAATCTTTGGAACTAGCTTAACTTGGTTTGTATTAGTGGTTCTCTTTTTTCAGTATATTACCTCTGCCAAAGCACCAGAATCTCCTGCATATGAGGAACAGAGTCTTATAACTATTTGTATCCCCTGTGCTTCATAGGGTATCCATCCAAAATTATTTGAAGTCAAAGGAATTCAATATTAATTAATGAATGTTGAGGCCTCATTTAATTATTCATATAATAATTGGTAGAGCGCAATGACAAGCATATATTTTTAATTCATGCAATTCCTTTACATAATTTGAAAGGAAAGAAAATAAGTCAAACTTGTATTTTAGAACTGGACTGACAAACTGTTTCTTAAAGGGCAGATACATATTTTGGATTGTGTGGGCCATCACATCTCTAGCACAGTTGTTCAACTCAGCTGTTGGTGTGAAACAGTCATAGACAATACAAAAACAAATGAGCATACATAGGTAGGTTCCAATAAAACTTTATTTACAGAATGGGTGGTGAGCTAGAACTGACTGCCTAAAGAGTTTTGCTAATGTGTTGTTCTAGAGTGTCGATGAGAATATATTAAAATAAAAACATATGTCTTATTTCACTTGTACATAGAGATCCAAGTTTATAAAGTTAAATAAAGCAATATTCCCTCAGTAGAGTAGATTTTTCTTCCACACTTTCTGATGTTCAGCAAAATTTATGCTAGCAAACATATATAATGTGATCTTTGGTACTGCAAAATTTGAAAGTACTTTGCACTACAACATAACTCTATTTCTAAAATATTATAATCGTTCATGTATCGATGGTTTCAGTGGTAAGATTAGAGAAAACAATAAAATAAAATAATTAGAATTTACTGATAATTTAGAGTTGATTCTAAACGGTTTCCTTCTAGAGTATAATTTTTTATTAATAAATAGGTACATTTGGAACCTTCTAAACAAACGCCACTTTAAAGCTTTTCACAAATATCTGCCTTAATCTTAGGCATATATGCCCGAGAAACACACTCAATGTGTATTCTGAGTGCCTCTCTTGTATAGTTCTAAGTTTTCTGAAGAAACAGTTAGATACCTTGCATCATCTCGGTCTAATTCATAAAAGTACTATAATTCATAGAAGTACCCTGAAATCAAGCTTTGACTTTTTATTTGCAGATTTTATTAAAGAAGAACACTAAAATAACACTTGTTTTGAGAAGTTGATTTTCCTGACAGTGGTCCCAGTCCAACGTTAACAGTGCATGCTGTTTTCCTGGTTTCTGTGTATCATAGTGCCACCTGCTGGTGTGATTAAAGAAATTGTCAGTATAATGGGGGAAAAGCAAAGGCGTCGTCCAAAAGTGGATTGTGAGAATCTAGAAAATTAAATAATGTACCCTGTGTGAAGTACATAAAGCTACTTTACCATATTGAATTTCACTTTTTAAAATTTTATTTTAAAAGGCGGTCAAATTGTTCATCCAAGACCTGGAAAACTTTTGTAATTGCAAAAGTTTCTAATGGGGAGTTGACTTTAGGTATAATTGCTTTTAATTCAACTTTTTGTCTGAAATGTTTATAAATGTTTTTATACATCTCAGATTTAAAAGAATATTTGAGCATAATTTGTGTGATGCACACTTATCAATAATAAACATGCCTTTAATCAATTTTCCTTTATATTTCCTGAATCTGTCGTGAATGATTACTGCATGCTACAGTCAGAGTAGCTGATAATACAGACCTCTCTCTCCCCTCTCACATTCTCCTTCTAACCTCTTTGATTCGTGAAGACCACATAAACAATTAACAGAAACGTAAAACTGCATTTAAAATAAAAATAATTCAAATGGAACTATCAGAGGGAGCTTGCAAAAGACTTCTAATTCAGCTCTGGAGTGTTTGTATAGCGAGAGGCCAGGAATGACAGATCCCTGCCTGGAAAGTTTCCTTTTGTAAATAAGTAAAACACACGTTTTAGCACTATGGATTAACTCCCAGTAATTTGCTCTTTGAAACATCTTTTGGATATTTTGCATAATAGTTTACTGTTCTTTTTCTGGGGGCAGGAAAACAAAGTAGGGGAGAAATGGCAAAGCCCACCCTGAAGGTGGAATTGTATGATAGACTAAGTTTATATAAAGTCACGTTTCTGAGCATATGTCAGAAGGGAATCTAGAAATGCTCGTGTCTTTATGCTATGCTCTAGCTACGCAGTGTCTGCCATGAAAACATTTACTGCTTGGAATATTTGCTGTCTCCCTTGATGCAGTCAGCCATGTGCCTGCCCTGGGCTGAAAACCACAGTACCTCTCTCTGCCTTCCTTCTGCTACGTGACTTGGATATTTCTTTTTTTTATTTCATTTGTAATTCTCTGGGTTTAAATACTTTTTTCTGTAAGTGACTTAAAAATTTCTTTAAAAATAGTCTGGGCACAAAGCATTCATACATTCAATTTTTTAAAAAATCTGCTGTAGGTGTTATTCTCTTGAAGACCTTTCATTGGGGAAAAATGATCAGTTTTACCAGTGACTTAAAGAATTCCTGGTTGAGTCTTCGCTTGGTTAGTCTTTTTAAAATTTTGTTTACCTAAAAGGAGTAAAACGAATCAGAGCATTTTATCTACCCAGTAGATTAGTGCCAAATTATGGGAAAGATGCAAGGTCTTTGGGAAGCTGAAGGTTCATAATCTGTTTGTTGCTTTTTTTGCTCACTTAATCAGAGCTGACCTTACAGAAATTTAATAGTGAAGTTGCGAAGATAACTGTGACTGAAGTTCTACTTGCAATTCAGACCACAAAACAAAAAATGAACAATTGCTGACACTTTTGTAGGCTTTTCTAATGTAAAACAAATGTAAAGTGATCTTTATAGCAAAAAAAAAAAAAATAATGTCCCATATTGCTTATATATTCTACTAAACTATAGAAAAACTGTAACTTATTACCAAAACTATAGTTTATCACATACCCCCGTGGAGACATAGCTAGACACTCATTACTTAACCTATACAGAGAATACCTTATATTGGTTCCAAGTATTAATATTCTTTTGAGGAGAAAATTCATATTGTTTTGTGTTGCTTTATCGTTAAATGATGGTCAATGCTGACCATCTGCTTGAATGAGCAACAGAAAGTGTCAAATTCCATTCGATGCTAATTTCTTAAGAATTTGAGTTGATGTAACATTGAGGAAATCAACTTTCATTTCCTGAAACAACTTATCTCTTTATAAGTTTGCTAAAAGTGCTTTTCCTATCTCTAAAGAACTGTTTTAAGATGCAGTTTCAGTCTGGATAGAACAACTGCAACTCAAACCGTCATGCTTAAAATTCTTCATTTGGGCTTGGGGGCTGCCTACCCGCTCCTTGAAACCCTGCAATGGAGGACCACTTAGTAAATAAACCACTTTTGAAGACTACATCGGGTAACTTGAAGATGCTTGAATTACTAAAAGCTAGTATGAGGAGATGTAGTAAAAATGGATACCAATTTGGTGAAAGTGCCAGCTTATATTATAGATTATTGCTGCTAAGAAGCTAATGACACATTTTCTGCTAGTGTGTTATTAATGTTCATTCTGATTAAATGAACATTCGAATGTTCAAAACTGATTCAAAGACAAAGACAGGACTGTTATTTATGTAAATACAACAGTGCCTATGGCGGTGGTAAATGTGAATGCCCAGTAAATGCCATAATATTCAAATTTCAAAAATTGGAATCATGGGAAATACAGTAAGTAGCATTTATTTCTAGATTCTCTATTATGTTCTATCGTTATATATGTCTGTTTTTGTACTAATACCATGCTGCTTTGATTACTATGACTTTTTGATATATTTTAAAGTCAGATAGTGTGATACTTCCAGCTTTATTCTTTTTACTTGGGATTATTTAGGCTCTCTGGGGTATTTGTAATTTGCTTGGGGCACACTGTTCTTGAATCTGAACATTATCTGTCAGGAAATCTAGAAATTTCTTTGCCATCATTTATTTGAATATTGCTCCTCCCAGATTTTACATTCTTTTTCTAGAATTCCTATTCATTATGTAGTAGACCTTCTCATTTTATACTGTCTCTTAAATTTTCTAGCTTATTTAACATTTCTTTCTTTATACTTTGTTGTAAATTGTTCCTATGGATATTGCCAGGATGTTTTAAATCATTTCTTCAGTTATACCTGTTCATGCTGCCTACAGAGTTTTTCATCTCTTTTATTTTCATTTTCATATTTTCAGGTTCGTTCTTTTTTAAATGTACAAGTTCTTTACTTTAGTGCCTGTTCTTTCTTTACACCTTCAAGGTTTTCTTTTAGTCTTTATTTATTTTAAAGTTTATTTTGAATAGTATTTACATTAGCTTAAGCTCAGTTTTTAATTTGTTGGTTTTGCACTCTTGCTCATGGTGGATTTCTTACTCATGTGATTTGTCACTTTCAGTCATGACCTTTATTTTCAGTAGTGATGCTGATTGTGCAGCTGTGTGATTCCCAGGTACTTAGCATTGTGAGTAGGTCCCTCCGGTTGTCAAGACAGCATGACTACGACTCTCACAGGGGTAGTTTTTATGGTTATTTCTTAGAGTGAAAAATACCTCTTTTCTGGAAAAAGTATCAAGGGAAGCTTTTGTGTGATTTTTTTCACCAGTACCCTAGGCGAAGATAGGCTTTTTCTTATTTTGTTTTTTCTTTTTTTTGTTATCTTTCTTTTTATCTGTTAGCAGATACCTTTTCACTATTTTAGGGAGAGTGCAAGCTTTAGAAGATGACATGCTAATAGAACTGTCTAGAATCCAGTTGTTTACATTGCATGGTTCCATGCTTTTGTCCCCTGTACATTAAACGTGCTGCTAAAACCCAGGACGCTAACTATTGCTAAGCTAGACGTTTGTGCTACCACAGCTGTAACCCAGGTGTAGCACAGATTCACCGACGCATTTCCCCATTTTCCCCGGTACCTGAAAATTTCCCTTTCTCTCTTTTTCTGTTTCTTTTCCTTTTCTTTGTGGTTTCATTTGTGTGTGTATGTGAGCTCAGATGTACATTTAAAAACTTTATTTTATACATCATTCCTATTTGTGACAGAACATTTTCTCCATTATAAAAGTGTCATTTTTCCAGAGCTGAAAGTGTTAAAATTAGTATGTTTGTGGTACTTTTAATGTGTAGACCTTTTTATATGTATGTATATGCAAATCTACATGTCTTTTTCCAAAAGAAATCCTTATTTTTTTCTTTAAAGGTCAATTTTCAGCATAAGATGAAATAATCTCCTATAAATCATAATTGTGTAACTTCATTTTTATAAAATACATTTTAGTCTATGTGGGCTTGTATAGTATATACTCAGAAGTGAAGCTCAAAGTGTTTCTCAGTGTAAGCCAAGTGTTACAGTACCATTTACTAAACAACACTCTTGCCTCCTCATTTCAAAAACATTTTCATCAAAAACTAAATGCTCACAACGAGACTTGTATAAATGACCTTGAAATTATTAGTAGAAATTGATGAATTATTATAAATATGAAATGTTAATAACAACTTTATTAGAAAAAACTCCATTATCATGTTTTCAGGTTAAAACCTTGCCTTCTCTGTCTTATGTTTCAAAGTATTACAAGTGACCTTTAACAAGTGCTAGGCTTTGATTTGAATATGTTGATGAAATCACTTGGTCTGAAAGATGTTTGATAGAAAAATGAAACCTTAGACTACCGACCATATTTGAACAGATGATGTTTTTCTGTCTAATGCATCAATATTCATTAAACAGAAGTATGTGCCCAAAGTTCAGGTGTGAATAAAAATGAAAAGGATTATCTGAATGCTTCCACGTTAATCTCCTTTTGGTCATTGTTTCTCAACATCATTATGATTTGTACCTTGTTCTTCAATAAGAAAGAAGCAATTAAAATGTTACAAAGCCCCTGTGAACTCTAAAGAACTTTTGTTCTCATTACTAGTCATTTTTAAGCTAGAATTTTGAAGTTAGCTTTACAAACTTGCGTAATTGACTAATCCTAGGAACTTGTTCTACTTTTTCTGTTTTCACCCTTTCCATTTCCCTAATTTTTCTCTATAAATACAAATATAAAGTGCAAATAGAGCAGATACTAAAATGAATAATTTAAGAATACAAAAGCAAAATCCTTTATGATATTTTCCTTTTCACTATCTCTATTACAATAAGCTGAATTTTATATATGGTATATTTTTCTTTTACATATGTCATATATAAAACATGAGCAGTATTTTCTCCTGTATATGTACCATGCACATGTTTCTACCAACCATGACACACACATGGGCCTTTTAGATTTATGGTATATTATCAATCTTTCTCAGTCTCTCTACCTCCCTCCCCTGGACCCACTCATCTCCTTTATTCTTTTCTTTTCCCTCACCCTCTCCAGTCTATTTAACTCCTTGAAAGTATATAGAGTTAAAGTAAGACAGGTAAGGTAAGTGTTTATTTCACCATGTATTAACTAGTCAATACATAGGCTTATTGAGAGGGACTGTATTTTAGAAAACATTGTCACGTGTTTTTATATTTTGTAAATATTATCAACATTTTAACTATTAATCATTTGTAACTTCTGAATCAGGTTTTCAATTTTTCATTCGAAAAATAATGATCATATTTTTTATAACATGTGAGGTACTTAAAAATAATCCTACTTCATAGGCTGAAGTAATTAGAAGATTTTAGTCAGATCTATTTTTACAGATCCTTACCTGATTTTGAGCAAACTCAGTTTTTAATGTTCATTTATCTGTAGTATCTTAATAATGTAAATGTCATTGATTTCATTTATTTTATGCAACATATTTATGTTGTCTACAGACATTTTCAGGTCAACTGTTTCACTCAGATTGATTATTTATCATCATTTAAAATTCAGAATTTAGCTAACCTAGTTTTTAAAAAATTCTGTCAAAGCACTTTGTTTACCACCTACGTGTTCTCTGAGAAGTGTGAGAACAGCTTTAGCACCAGAGATAGTTCCTTTCTGCAGTACACAACATGGTGATTTTCATTTGCAGAATCAATGTAGTATAAGGCAGGTGTCTCAGTAAGAGAAATTCTAATTTTATTTACCCTTTATTGAATCCTTCAATTTTTCTTAATTAAAATTCCAGGCTCCTATCACAAGTAATGTAATGATATCTGTTTTATTCAGAGCTTTATTATCTATACAGCAATTAATCATATATACACACAGGCATGCAGACATATATAGACATACATGTATTCACACATATACCTATACATGCATATTTCATTGCTATATGGGACATAAGGAAGTATTCTCCTATAAGTTGTCTTTAATCGGTTCTCTACATTTTCCCCAGCAAAGACAGCATATTGCACTTGCTCGGCATGACACTTAAGAATTAAACCAGAGTTTATTGCTACATTTAGTTGCACAGTAATTGTTCAGTTTCTGTGCTGAACGAATTCTGGTACTTGATAAAAGTGTATTTGGGAATATTACGATTTTCAAATTAAGTATTAATCAGAATATTTGAATATTTCTGTGCTTGTAACACTGTAAGAAATAGAAACATGTTTTTCAACCAACATAAAGGTAAAGGACAAATTTACAAACATTAATCTCTCCAACGATGTTGTGAAAATATGGGACAGAGATGAGTAGGTGACTTGGAGAGCACTAAAATTAAAACAATTTAAATAACACATGAGAGAATAACAATGTATTTTAAAGTACATTGTACAATATGGCACAAAGTAGATGTTCAATAAACATTAACTGAATCCGATTTTGAATTCAGAAAGAACTATCTTTTTATAAAAGAAACAATTTTCTTTTCACTAAAGAGTACTACACTAAAGAGTTCTACATTCTTAATTACTAACTAATCAAAAGAGTACTAGATTCCCATGCCTACACGCCAGCAACAGCCTTCAGCACGAAATAATGTCCTCCAGTCACTGGGATTTTTCAATACATTTAGTTATACTGCCATTTATTTCTCTCACATCCATCAAACCACTCATTTTATTTTTCCTTTTTGAATCATAAATTGAGTAAGATTCAGCCATCATTTCCTTAGTGATTCAGAATAACAATGATTTATGAAAGCTTAATTTATTAGATCCCCAGTTTCTTGATGGAAGGAACAAAAATTTATAAACACTTCATCTGCCCATGACATTTCTGAAATTTAGGTAGGAAAAAAGAAGACAGCATAAATTCAGCGTTGAAACATAGTAGTTAAAAAATAAACAGGGATAAGCAGAAATTGTATAAACAATTTATCTTAGCAGAGATAGTCTTAAAGCAGAACATGGGATGAATCAGTCTTCTGAAAGCCTTCTAATTCTGCATTGTGATCTGTGATCAGTTTTGCCTACCTTCACTTTTATGAATTTTTTTTACCAAATTTGTGGGTTATAAAGACATGACTGAGTGTTCCTTAAACAATCCTGATGGGCTGAAGCGTTTAGTGAACATAGGCCAAGCCCCCTCAAAAACAACACAAAACAAAACACTTTGATCTCCATCAGAGGAAATGAAACACCTTTCTTCTCACTTTGCACCCGTTTACCTCGTCTCCCTTCTGCAATCCCTACATTAGATTATCTCGTGTCGTGAACTAAGCCAGAGCCAGATGATGATAATTAAATAATCTCATTGCAGTAACTAAGAAAGCATTCTGTTTCTTTCATCTTTAGAGATGTCTAAATGAAAAACGGTGGCAGACTCACTGAGCACATTGTCAATTAATTTGCGATGTTCTGTATTCATTTCCTGCTATACCATATGATATCCTTGTGTCACCCAGTAAGACTACTAAGGAGCTAACCATTTTTTTTTCTTTTCTTTACATCATGAATACAAGGAATGAAAATCTGACTTCTTATTTAAGTGCAATAGCCAACATTTATCTTGTGAAAGATTTACACAGTCCAAAATGTACCTCTATGTATTATCTGTTACTGTGGTCTAAGAAAACTCAGAGCAAAGAGATTTCCAAGCAAATAGACTCAGACACGGTGGTACATTGTTTGGACAAGACTGGATTTAGTTAAGTGAGATGAATGATAAATCTACCCGTGAGCTGTAATACATCAGGGAGGCAGCCCTTATGGGTGAGCACCATTTCTAAGTCAATGTCTTACCTTGACATTTATTTGCCATAAGTTACAAGTTTACCCTTTAGACAGCATTAAGAGAGCATTCATCTTCAGCAAGGTTGCAAACCATAGACACTATCTCTTCCTTGGGCAATAAAGAAACTTGATTTCTGTATATAAAAGAATTTAAGCAAGAGTGATCTGCATAATGTGTGCCTTTATTGTTGTTTTCACAATCAGTAAAGAGCCCAACAGGGCATGCGTGACTGATGTGTGCCTCAAATAATGTCTGCTTCCAGTATGACAGAGTCCCTTTTCAAACCATATGGCTGAGTAATCTTTTCCTTAAAAAACTACTTTGAGTAAAATTCATCATCTTTTCAAGAGTTATGAGTTGTGGGAATACAATATTTTATTGCCACTTAAGCTAACTGAATAAATTAGTTTAGATTCATTTTTACTTTCTTATCCTAATGGAAGCTCCGTCTTTATTCCTTTGTCTTTATATTATATATGTGTGCATATGAGTGTGTATGAATTATCCACAACTTGTAATCAGTTCAAAGGAATTCGAATTGCAAGTTGATGGAAATAACAATTATTAGCATCAATTGAACACATTATTGAATGGGGTTAAGTTATTCAGCATTTTCAGTCCATTGCTCTGCAAGGAATAATGCCCATATCATTCATGTACTATAGTGCAGTACTAACACAGGATTATAGCAAGATGTGGTTGAAAAGACCATCACATCATTGAGAATCAGCTTTCTTTCCTTGTTTTCTCTTTGAAGCTATGTTACAAACAAAAACTCTACATATGAAGATACATAGATGAAATACAGAACTGACTTAGACAAATCTCAGTAACTGTATAGATTTTCCTTATACAATAGAGGACGGTATTATGTAGCTTGCTAAGGCTTTAAATGGCTTAGATTACTATACCAGCTTCACCACTTACCGAATGACCTTTGGTAAGAATTTAACCTATGTCTCAGTTTCGCGGTCTATAAACTAGTGCCTACCTCACCAGGTCAATGTGAAAATAAAATGAGATAATACATATAAAACACATAGACTAAACATAAGCAATGGTTAAGAGCTTCGCAATAGTAATTGCTAACATTTATTGAAAGGTTATTACATGTCAGACATTGTTGCAAGTGGCTTGAATATTACTATTATCTCTGTATTACAGATAAAATAACCCCAAACACTAAAGGTAAAATCACTTGTCCATCATTACATAGCTACTTAGGTATAGACCTGGGGTTTATATCCAGACAGTTTAAATACAGAATCTATCTCCATCCTGAATATATGCTGCTTCTGAACTCACCAAAAAAAAGAAAAAAAAGAAAAAAAGAAAAAAAAATTAGAAAACATAAATATAAAAAATAAAAAGAGGATTTAATTCTATATATAACCCAGAGATAATTAGATTTGAATATTCTTTCTTAATAGTGTTTTTCCTGGGGGTTATATATTTTTCTTTTTCTTTAACTGTACTTTAAGTTGTGGAATACATTTGCAGAATGTGAAGGTTTGTTACATAGGTATACATATGCCATGGTGGTTTGCTGCACTCATCAACCCATCATCTACATTAGGTATTTCTCCTAATGCTATTCCTTCCCTAGACATCCACCCACGACAGGCCCTGGTGTGTGATGTTCCCCTCCCTGTGTCTACGTGTTCTCATTGTTCAACTCCCACTTATGAGTGAGAACATGTGGTGTTTGGTTTTCTGTTCCTGTCCCAAGAAACTACCAGCTTCATCCACGTCCCGGCAAAAGACATAAATTTGTCTTTTTTATGGCTACATAGTATTCCATGGTGGATATGTGCCACATTTTCTTTACCTGATCTATCATTGATAGGCATTTGGGCTTGTTCCAAGTGTTTGCCATTGTGAATAGTACTGCAATAAACATACGCGTGCATGTGTCTTTATAGTAGAATGATATAGGATTTTTTCTAGAGTTATATATATATATATATTTCTCAAAATATGATCTTTTTTTGAAACTCAGAGTATTTTAAAAATCAATTATTTGCTTGATTTAAAAGGAAATATAGTGAATGAATCAAGCTAACAAATAACAACTGGTGAAGACTTCTGCGTATTCTCTTTGGTCATCTTAGTTTGAAGTAGAATTTTCTTCTTATTTATCTGTAAGTTTTCAAATTGAGCAACAATTTTCATTATTATCTAAGTGATTATAAATGAGCTTTTGAAACATACTGAATATTGCAGCTTAAAATGTCAATAAAAAATTTCTCAAGGTGCCAAAATAACAAAACAAAAGAAAAAGTAAGTAAACAAGCCTTTGAATAAGGCAGAATTTTAGAGTCTTAAATCATTAAAAATGCACGCCAAAATGAGCCACATGCTTAGCTCTTACATAAAATACTATGTATACCAAGGTCCAGCATAAATTTAAAAGATGAGAAATTAAGAAAATTTTAATCATAAAATTATAAAAGCAATAAAAATTAAAATTCTTAGTGTATTTGTCAGAGACATGAATGGATAACAAAACTGAATGGCCTTTAAATAAAAAGATAAAATATAGAATCTGTTAATTAACAAAATAATAAATGCAGATAGCAAATATAATATGAAAACAGCATATTAGCAGTTGAACTGCAGATTAAAATATAATCCTATCAGACTAGTAAAGCATGTGTATTCACACTTCTGTTACTAACAATGAGAATGCTAGACAGTTGTGAATTTTACACCACCAATGCTAATGTCAGACGATATATACAAAAGCATCAGTCAGATTTTAAGGGTGTTTTCCAAGACAATTGCTCTATCTCTCTCTGTCTACAAACAACTGAATGTATCCAGGACAATCTCACCCATTCATAAGTGTGGGCCAATGGGGGCCATGTTTGTACTTCTGGAACTCACCAAAAAGTCATAGCTAATAAGAATATTTCCCATGGCCCGGTGCAGTGGTTCACACCTGTAATCCCAGCACTTTGGGAACCGGAGGTGGGTGGATCATTTGGGGTCAGGAGTTCAAGACCAGCCTGGCCAACATGGTGAAACTCCGTCTCTATGAAGAATACAAAATTTAGCCGGGTGTGGTGGCAGGCACCAGTAATTCCAGTTACTTGGGAGGCTAAGGCAGAAGAATCTGTTGAACCCAGGAGATGGAGGTTGCAGTGAGCCAATATCGCACCATTGCCCCAGCCTGGGTGACAGAGTGAGACTCTGTCAAGGAAGGAAGGAAGGAAGGAGGGAAGGAGGGAAGGAGGGAGGGAGGGAGGGAGGGAGGGAGGGAAAGAAAGCAAGAGAGAGAGAGAGAGAGAAAGAGAGAGAGAGAGAATGTTGACTGAGAAGCTACAAGACAGTCTCTCCTCCTTGAAAGTTTAAGGCCTGAGGGTTTTGAGGTGACAGTCAGAGGGGTATGCCTCATTTTCTATTCAGTCTCTATGGACTGACTTGCTTCTTTTCTGTGGGTGCCAAGAAACTTCTGTGTCTCCTGATAACAATTCTTTTTTGCTCGACTTATTCCTGATATTTTACGTCAAAATCATGCTATAATTAATTACTTAAAAAGGCAAGTTGGTAATGTTTTCAAGATGTTAAAAGTTTGTAAGACTTAAGCTTTGTAATTCCACTTCTAAGAATGTATCTTAAAGGAGTACATTCAAAATAATTCTATGGATATCTTATATAGGAGAAGACTATAATAGAAACATTTATTTCCTGGCTTTACCTCATTTTAACAAAACAGGTATTTAATTTTTAAAAATCATTATGGAAGAAATTCTAAGATTGCACTTTAAAAATTTTTAGATAGCATGGTAAATTACTGGGAAAATTTTGTATTGTTTGCTAGGCAGGATTTATGGTACTTCATAAAGTATCTTCAGTATACTTCATGAAGTGTATTTTTCAGATACTTTGCCAACATATTCCAATGACTTTATGTAACAATAGTAAAATTTTTAAGAGAAGTTTTCAAATTCTATTTTCTATAAATATCATTTAGCTTAATTTTTAACATATATAATACCCAATAAACAGTTTTATTTAATTTTCTTAACAGAAGCTCCTTATAGACACACTGAAAAACCACTTTTTGTATATGTAAAGTCTAAAAATTATCAGTATTCTGCAAGAGTATAATAGTGCTTTTGATTACTTGAAACTTCATCTCATTAGAGAACATTAATAGAGCTTGAAAGATATAAAGAATGAAAAAATTTGTCACTTTTAGAATAAATATTTTCACTCCGTATCTAATGATTTGGGCGAGCTTTTAGATGTTTTCCTCCAAAATACTAGCTACTTATTGACAAAGTGTTTAATTTTTTGAAAATGTATTATCAATATTAATATTAAATTTGACACAAAGCAACCAATTCCAAGTTACCTTGAAACGTTCCATAGTACAAAATGAGTGTCTACTCACATCAGTAATACCTATTCCTGTTTGGTTACCTCTATTTGGCATATTACTTTAGTATACATGACATAAATAGTATTTTGTTTACTCATTACATAAATCAGAATCATTGTAAAATTTTGATGCTCTTTGTATTTGAAATAGTTATTTGTGGCGTACTATGTTTTCCTTCACATATAAAGTAAGTACGTTTCATGTGAGAAGTTTGCATCTAGTTCGCAGTTACCATCGTTACGTCAGGCTTACGGCAGAACCCCCAGGATTTCAGCCTAGCAGAGTCTAGCTTAGTGATGTTGGCAAGGTACATAACTCACGTAGATGTTGTGAGGTTTGCATGACGTAACGGCATAAATACTGAGAATATTGTCAGCATCTGGTAACAGCTTACCAAGTGTTGGGTTCTCAAGAGCAAATTGAAATCGAGGTAAAACACGACCATCCATATCTTACTTGTATTTGAGTTTGGTGCAAAAGTGATTGCGGTTCTTGCCATCATTGCGGTTCTTGCCATTACTTTTAAGTAATGGCAAGAACCGCAATCACTTTTGCACCAACTTAACGATAATATATTTTATCCAATTTTCCCATTTATAATACAGTAAAACTTATATCGATCGTCATAGTTTTTAACAGCTGTGCATTGTTGAGTATGAATCAGTAATTGACAACGTTTTCTCATATTTAGTCTTATACGCTTCTCTCAGTATAACCTTAAATATTCAGTTTCTTAAAAATATATGTAATAGTATGCAATAGTATAATATATATAATAGTATGTTTCATGTGGTTTTGCAGATTTAATGAGAAGCTGTTAGAAAAGAAAAATATCTCATATTTATACATTTGCAATTTTGTTAGTAGCAAAAAGACACCTATTATTTTTCAATTCATTGTGGCATTTTTTTTTTTTTTTTTTGAGAGACACATTTTCAAAGTTGTTGATTCCTCTCTAGAAGATCTAAACTACTCAAGTTGTCAAATAAGGTTTCAGATTTCTCCCTCCCCCTCCATCTATACCCCAGAATCAGCTCCCTTCTCTGCCATGGATTATGTTTGGGTGAAAAAGGAAGACAGTTCAGATTGATAAAGCAATACTCCTGGGAAAAAAACATTAACATGTATAAAGGGATTTCCTTGCAATATAAATACTAGCACGCACCCTCCTGGTGCCTCAGAGCCTTCCTGATGTATATATGCAGGTAGTGAGAATTGAGTCGGCCTTTTGAGACAGTAATATAATAAAACTCTGATTTGGGGAGCAGCTGTTCTCCTTAGTTTTCTACTCTCCTGTGGGAATGAGTTGCCAATCTTTTACTTCGGCTGATACCTTTATACCTCTGAGTTCTGACGCCTCTGCAACTCTACCTCTGATAATGCATCACAGTGCTGCCGAGTGTCTGCCAGTCTCCAACCATGCCACCAACGTGATGCCTACAGGTACTGACGCTTTGACAGTTTACATACGGCCGGGCCTAAAGATTTCAGAATGAATGCTTTGAATCTTGATAGTTAATGATCTCTTTGCATCTTTCATTTGACCCCTCCAATTTGATTTGTCTCAAGTGAAATAGTAAGCATATCTAAAAAGCCAACATGCTGAAGAATTTTTTAAAGAAATATTAAGTATAGTAATTTAAATCGTTGTTGGCATTGTTATAATGAAGAAAATCTGTTTCCACATAAGGAAAGTGAACTTGGACATTTCAAATCTAAAACGATTTTAATTGAAATATTTATAGAATAAGAAGCAAATGAAATGAATATTATAACATAACGTAATATTTAAAAGGCGTTATTTCTTTATCTTAAGGATTTATTTGGCTGTTAGATTACATTTACTACTTCCTAAAGACAGATATAAACCTTAAATTAAACACAACAGAATAATCCGAATATCAACAGCAATGGATTTCATGGAAAAAAATAATTGAGTTTTAATAAACATATTTTTAGTAAGAGACACAGAAATTATAGCCAGAAATAACATGGCATTTAAAGTCCATTAATTAAGGTAAATTTTCTCAATTGCGTTCTGAAGAGGCTGCTTCATTTCTAAATAAGTTTGAACATTGGTTTTAACTTTTTAAAGAGTTAGGTGACTTTTTAAAAATTTAACTTTTTAAAAAGTTATGTAACCAAGTCACATAACTTTTAAAAATAAAAAATAAACTTGAGAATTCAAAATTTCAAAAATTAAACTTGAGAATTATTGTTTCAACACAATCAGCCATATACGTATGTTTTGCCAGTGTGTTCATTCTTTATACAGTCACAAAGTGTTTTAAAGTTGATTAACAAACAGACAGACTTCCATTGAATAATTTTTTTCCATTAAACAACAATATAATTGCTGAATGCTTTGAATCTTGATAGTTAATAATCTCTTTGCTTCTTTCATTTTACCCCTCCAATTTAATTTGTCTTAAGTGGAATAAACCTTCCATTTGTTTCAAATGCAATCTGTCTCATATTTAGGAATATAATAAAATTATGTACATTTATAAATCAAATTTGAGTTGATACTTTTATATTCTGATTTGAAGGATTTAAGCTCTATCTTTAATTATAATTAAGCTCTTTCCAAATATATGTGTAAGTTTGGCATCAATCTTCTGCTGAATTTTAAGGAATCTAGAGAACAGATATTTGGACTTTGGTAAAATCATTTAAGGTAGAGACTTTTCAGTATTATCTTTTAAATTAAATTATAGGAATCCACCAAATTGGTCCAAATCCACCAGATTCCCATAATTTAATTTAAAAGGTAATACTGGAAGTATCCGCCAACATATTTTTTGCAAAAGACAATCAAGCATTTTTATCAAAAATACATGCTATAAATAAATCTAAGAAATTACCACATAGCTAATCATATATTTCAAATAGTATGTCATTCTATAGATTGAAAATAATGAGAATAATAGATTATTTCTGTGTTTGAAGATAATTTTGCCAGCATGAAAATAAAGTTCAGAATTGAAGTAATAATCTAGAAAAATCTAATTTTATGCTTAAAATGCCATTTATTCATTTAAAAACAAGTAACAATGTATTTAGTAAATTAGCCTATCTTGTATTTAACTTCCTAAAATCTGAAAAGCAAAAATTATTTAAGCCTTAAAAAAATAAAAGTGATCTACAAATGTTTTAAATGATAATAGCATTGATTTATAATATTTTAATGAAATTATATCTAAGGAACTATAATAGAAATACTGGCTTTAATGGGAACACTTGAGTATTAAATGTGTTTAATGATAATTTGTTTAATTTTAGAATGCACAGTAAGACTTTTATATGTAATCATTATATTGCAAAATAACTTTAGTTCTTTTGACTTATTAGTTATGAAATAAAAAATATAGAGAGATTTAAAAATTAAAGATTATTCTCTATTTTGAAATAATATATTATACTTTACGAAGAGAAGGCATGTGTTTAATTACTAGATTGTATATCAGTATTCTCAAAGGAATCTAACTCTGTACTTTATAACCTCTCATTTATTCAAGAAGAGAGTTATATTTATGAAAATTAACCAATATATTCAGAATATAAAGGAAAAAATTGACAAAATAAAATATATATGAAAATATTGACCAGTGGTTTTATTGTCAATATTTTATGCTCCCTGTCAACTTGATGATTTTTGTTTAAAACTTGATAAAAGTCTAATAATTCCAATTTACTTTCAAAATACACATTAATTTCATGAAGCATATAACCATTTATAGACAGTTACATTTATATACGGCTTTATGGATGCTAAGTCAATCAATGAACTTATTTTTTGACCAGCTTTATCGTTAGATGGTTGTATCAATTGTGCATATATAGAAAACTTACAATCTCATGATTTCAACATCAAAGTAAATAGATCATATATTGTCACGGGTTTTTAATAACACTCTGAATGTGGTGAGATTTTTAAGACTATATCTAAAAGGCTGGTTGCTCTGCATTTCCACTTTGATGAAACAAATTTGTTAGAGAAATAAGGAAAACTACATTGTTCAAGAGTTAATTTCTATATTCATTCATACAGACTGCTTTATAATACCATGAGACACAAGAATTTTAAGACTATTCTTTTAGTCAAGGAGTTGCAATGTCTGCATTGAACAGAACCCACAAGAATTCTGCAACTCCCAAAGAGCCAAGTTGGTCAGTCACCCCTTGACGGAGCACTGGTAGCCACAGCACAGAGCACAGGATAATTAATGAAGTCCATTTTGATGACTTATTATGTTGTTATATGAGACAAACTTGGATCCCCCCCATTTTAACCTGCTCATCAGAGAACTTCCCCAAATGGGGAAAAAATCATTGGCATATAACTTTAAGAACCACATAAATGTGTACTTTTGAGATAAAACGAATGTGTCTTGAATCCTCATACATTTTCTCACCAGTCCCATCTATTTTGTCTTTGACCCAAACTCCTGAATGTTTGCGCACACATTTCTCGGTCACAACGTTGGGAAACAGCAACGGGACTTCATTATTCTGTTCCTTCCTGTCATTATGGAAACCAGCCAGCAACCTATGGAGTGATGGCAGGTAAGAAAAGTTGTCTTTTACATGTTATTGAATTTGGGGACACTTGGATGTATTTTCTGGGCCTGAAAGAATTGTGATCAGAGTGAGACATGAAATTCCGATTTCTTAACTTTGAAAATTATTGTTAAAAATTACCACTTCTTGTTTCATGCTCTGTAACATCTTCATAGACCATAGGGATTATATCTAATTTCCCTGCACACATAACCCTGAACTGCTGTGCTTCTTAACGCTTGCGTTTGCTTTGTATGGTTTTTATTCAAATCCATAATTGTCAAACTGTTAGTTGTAACTTGATGCGATTGGTAGGCTTACCTGCACTAAAAAAATAGTAGCTACTAGCTTCGTGTGGCTGTTTAAACGAAATAAGATTTCAAATTTGGTTTCTCAGTTGCACTAGCCACATTTCAAGTGCTCAGTAACCACATGTGGCTAGCCACTACCATATCAGACAGCACAGGTTTGCAGAACACCCACTTCATCATTATATTTTCTCCGATATTCGGTCCATAAAGATAAATAAGACATTGATTGAAGCTAAGAGTGACTGACAGGGACTTTAGTGATAGCTGTTTCAGGCTTTAGCAGCCCTTTCTGAATTGCTTCTGAGTGAGTCTTAACTGAGATTGAAATCATTGAAGTTACACTTTCCTCCTATACATAAGTGAAGTATGACTGTATCAAGTATAGCTCCCTGTTTATTGATCCTTATATGAAGGCGTTGAAGCACAGTTTTTGAAGAATGGGCAGATCTGGCTTATGAGATCTATTCACCAAAAATTCTTGCTCAATTTCATGGCATTGCCACATAAAAGATTTTAATCATTTTAAAAGTGCACAGTTTTATGATGCACAGGATTTTCACTTGTTTATTTTCAAAGAAGTTATTTGATATTTTACATGTTTTGCTACAGCAGGGAAAGAACTCTTACTGATGCCAAACTAAAACTGTGATAAAATGTGTGTGCATGAGTGTGTGTGCCTGGTATGGGTGTGTATATGTGTGATACTGAGGGAGAAACTGTGGATAAAGGAATCACCTATTCATGAAATCTTTTCTAATTGACTTGTGTTTTTCTTATCATCCAGATAAGCAGTAAATAAACAAATACTGATTTACTCCTATAATTTTTAAGTAAAATGGAGCAAATAGTTTAATTTTAATTAAATTGTTTAATCTTTGATGTCTCAAAATTTACTCATTTAAGACTAAATAAAACATTAGAACTTAATAATAATTTAGAAAAATGTTAGCTTCTCCTACATTCTATCAGTCTCCTACTGATTCTGAATAAACCAGTATTCTCATATTTATGGTTAAACGAGGACTGGTGTTCTTAATGATGACCTGTAAATCCTGATGTCTTTTTTTAAAAAAAAATCATTAAGAAATAAAGAAAGCCATTTTTTCTTTCCCAGAACATTGATTATTTATGATCAACATGTTTAATTAGTATTTATAGTTAATGAGAATAGGCCTCATCGATGATGAACTACTTTCATTATAAAATAGTAAAATATGTGCATTTAGCTACTGGAGGTGAGGGTGGAATGATTTCTGTGGCCTTTACAACATTTTGATTATGAGACAGGAAATGACAAACGCATGCTGCTGTTGCCTGGAGGAAAGGCCTTCGAGGAACTCCCAGAAACTGAAGTACATCTTTAGTTTCTCTCTTAACCCAAACAGAAAGGCAATCCCTGCCAGTCCATTAAGGTTGGCACCAAGATTAAAACCAATCACAGACCAGCAGCCAATAATCTCTTGCTCAAATACCTTCAGATGATTTTTGCTACCACTTCCCACCCCGCCAAATCAGAGAGGGCCACCGGCTGGCCTCAGGAGTTTGCAGCTGGCCTCAGAATTCTCACACCCTTCCTGCTTCCAGGACGGGAGCCATTGTACCAATGTTCACATTGAGCATGTTGGCAGGTCATGTCTTTCTGACACGTTTCCCCAAGCAGGAACTCAGCAAACCCTCTTCCATGAACCTCTTCCTCCTTACAATTAAAATGAAAAGACCATCGGATGAGCCTTTCAAAATGATTCAAAATCCTGGCTTAGTGACATCGAGAGCAAAAGACTTACACCAAGGTGTAGAGGTATCACTGTCATCTTAAAGTTAAATATATTTTGTGACGGAAAGAAAAACGCACCATGACAAGCACAGAGATATTTGAATATTTTTGAGAAGGATTTTATTAAAATGTGATAGGCTTTAAATGTTAGAATGTCTATATTTGGACATAATTCAGTATTAGCACTTGCTTCATGAGAGATTAAATCTTAGAGAATCTAAACTCTCCTGCTTTTATCTCCAGAAAAGCTGCACAAACTGAGTTACAAAACACAGGACTTCAGACATAAGAGAGAAAAGGTACAAAGTACACAACAGAAGCCTGATTATGTCATTTGAATTTTCTGAGAAGTCTTATGGCAATAATCAGGTCAGCCACTTTCACGCAACCCACAGAAGTGTCTTAACAACAACGACAGGGTGTCACATACTCTACATAAAAGTGAAGTTACAGAAAGAGCTATATTTTAAAAGATGTGAAATTACTTTATTTTCATATGTTATTTCATTACCCATACTCTTGCTTACATTTAGTTTGAGCAGTTCATTAAATTAATAACCCACAGGAAAAGAAGAGACATAACTCATATTTTGTCAGGTTGGTAGGCAGAATTTTAATGATCAGATGAATTCACTGTACCTAATAGTCCAGATGCAAAAAAATAATAATAATGAAGAGAATGGCTAATTGGGAGTAATGAATTATCCATGCCGTTAATTAATTACTAAATTTGTTCAAGTGACTTAACGACTCTGAGTTTCAATCTCTTCATATCTAAGCTGTGGTGGGTACTACAACTCTATTGGGGTTGAGTAATCAATTTGTGTCAGCTCAACATGATTTCTCTTTTGATCTTCTCAAAAGAGATCTTCAGATACTCTTGCAGCCAATTCCTTCTGTCCCTTCCTCCTGAGAGTTTAGAGAATTCAACACCTTAGAGTACAAATAATAGAAAACGGACAATTACAATGCTGCTCAAAGTCTCTAATTACAATGCTGTTCAAAGTCTCTTCTTTGAACAAAACAAACTTTGAAACAAAAGAAAACAAAGTATCAACAAAAGGTTCTCAAAACTCTGACTTCGGTTTCTGAGATCGTTTCTGTTCTCCAGTATCTGAAGCAGAGTAAAATTCAGAAAACAAGCTCAATGGGCGTTCACCCTTTCCACTGTCCTGTGGAAACAGCAAATGAACCTCACTGTAATGAATGTTAAACCCACCGTCTTTAGATGATATAATGACCAATCCACGAAGTGGTGTGAAAGTCCTTGCTTTAAAAATTAATTTCAAGGGAAAAGCAAAACAAAACTCGGGAATTAAGCCGATGAGCATCCAATTCTTTCTGATGACAAATGGATATTAAAAGAAAAGAGGCCGGGCGCGGTGGCTCAAGCCTGTAATCCCAGCACTTTGGGAGGCCGAGGCGGGTGGATCACGAGGTCAAGAGATCGAGACCATCCTGGTCAACATGGTGAAACCCCGTCTCTACTAAAAATACAGAAAATCAGCTGGGCATGGTGGCGTGTGCCTGTAATCCCAGCTACTCAGGAGGCTGAGGCAGGAGAATTGCCTGAACCCAGGAGGCGGAGGTTGCGGTGAGCCGAGATCGCGGCATTGCACTCCAGTCTGGGTAACAAGAGCGAAACTCCGTCTAAAAAAAAAAAAAAAAAAAAAGAAAAAAAAGAAAAGATTGGTATGGCTGAAAATATTCTCACTGCCTGGGCTAATAACAGAAGAAAACAGAAATCAGCCTGACAGTTGACAGGGGGAAGTAGTCTATTTTGGAGCCCATCTTTTCGTTCTTTGAAATTTGATTTTTTTTTTTCTTAATTTACTTCTTTTCCTTGGTTCTTTGTTTTATTTGGCCCTAAATTGTTCTGGTTGTAACAATTCTAAGCAAACGAGTAATTCTGAAGATCTTTTGCTTCTGCGTCATGAAAGGCCTTTGGTAGCAGTAACATGATGTATTTTCACTTCTGGAGGAGGGATTGGAAACCCTTTCCTGTAAAGAACCAGACAGTAAACATCCCAACCTTTCTAGTCTTTGTTACAATTACTCAACTCTGTCACTGTAGCAGGAAGGCAGTCACAGGCGGTCTATAAACAAATAGGCATAGCTGTATTTAAATTAAACTTAATTTACAAGAAACAGGCAATGGGCCCCTGTTGTACGTGGATAGGATTTGCCAATGCACAAAAATGAAAATATCACAGCGGAAGTTTATAATTTCCTTTGAATTTTCATGCATGAGGAACTAGGGGGAATATACAGACACACGTTCCTGTACATGTTACAGCACAGCAGGGTGGTGTATTTCACTGCGTCCCTCTGTTTCCCGTTTTTTTGTTTGTTTGTTTGTTTGTTTGTTTTTGGGTTTTTGTTTTGTTTTGTTTTGTTTTAAGACGGAGTCTTGCTCTGTCACCAGGCTGGGGCACAATGGCGCAATCTCGGCTCACCGCAACCTCCGCCTCCTGGGTTCAGGCAATTCTCCTGCCTCGGCCTCCTGAGTAGCTGGGATTACAGGCACGCGCCACCATGCCCAGCTAATTTTTTGTATCTTTAGTAGAGACGGGGTTTCACCATGTTGACCTGGATGGTCTCGATCTCTTGACCTCGTGATCCACCCACCTCGGCCTCCCAAAGTGCTGGGATTACAGGCTTGAGCCACCGCGCCCGGCCCAATAATTTTTCTTTATCCGTTTTTCAGAAAATGTTTGAGACCTCCGTTGCACAGGACTCACCACATCTTTTATTTTCTTCCTTTTTTTTTTTTTTCAGTAATTTAGGTTTTAAAAGGATTTGAAAAAATATACTGCTATACATATTATCCCAGTCACTCTCCACACTCACCCAAATGCAGGCTCAGATGATAGAAACAGACGTTCGTTTGTGCTTTTAAATCATTGTGATTAAATTCTGTGTGAAGTTAGTTCCAGGAAATCTGTGACACTGCAGATAATTGTAGATACTTTCATATAATGAAAAATAAAAGTGGGCCGGGCACGGTGGCTCAGGCCTGTAATCCCAGCACTTCGGAAGGGCAAGGCGGGGAGATCACCTGAGGTCAGGCATTCAAGAGCTGCCTAGCCAGCATGGTGAAACCCCGTCTCTACTAAAATACAAAAATTAGTGGGCATGGTGGCAGGTGTCTGTAGTTCCAGCTACTCAGGAGGCTGAGGCGGGAGAATAGCTTCAAGCTGGGGAGGTTGCAGTGAGTTGAGATCACATCATTGCACTCCAGCCTGGGGGAAAAGAGCAAGACTGTCTCAAAAAAAAAAAAAAAAAAAATCGTAAAAAATAAAAGTGTATCACGCATCACATTTTCTTATTTGGCTCTGGATGCCAAATCTTGTAACATGGTATCTTCTGTATACTTTTCATAGATTCCACTCAAATTTTTTTTCTGTGCGTCCACTTTCCCAGAGTATTTATAATATATAAACTACCTTTAAATTTTTGTGGCTGGGTGCTGTGGCTTATGCCTATAATCCTGGCTCTTGGGAAGCTGTGAGTTTGAGATCAGCCTGGACAACATAGTGAGATCCCGTCTGTGCAAAAATTAAAAAAGATTAGATGAGCATAGTGAAGCATGCCTGTCGATGCTACTCAGGATGCTGAGGTGGGAGGACAGCTTGAGCCCAGAAATCTGAGGCTCAATGAGCTATAATTTTACCACTGCACTCCAGTCTAGGAGACAGAGTGAGATCCCATCTCTAAAAATAAAAAATAAATAAACAAATGAACAAATAAACAATTTTATGGAAATAGGGATGACTTACTTTATATATTTTTATTATAATATTTTTGTCTAAAAGCATTTGTTTAACATAGCCAAATGTGTTGAAATGCAGAGCAAACCTTTTAAAGAGAAGTTATTTAATTTACCTCAGTGTAGACTGCCTGGACAAATGAACCAGGCAGTCATTTTTATGTGGCTTCCTGCAATGCTCATTAGACTTCAGTTCTGGTTTAAACTGCAAAGTTACTTCATTGGGCACTGGAGGAAAGCTCCTTAATTTCTTTCTACTTAAATTTCCTACATTGTAAATTATGAGAAAAATATATATCTTTCCTAACTCATTTTTTTCTATAAAAATAAAGAAGATGACAAATGTGAAATTTACAAAACGCAAAGTGTTGCATAAAAGATTTGTAGCAGTACATGATTATGATCAGCAAGAGAAATTGACAATAATAATCAAATGTGATAACAAACCTTATGATATGCTTATGTAAAAAACGCATAATTTATATAAAATAAACATAATTTAACATAGGTTAAATGAGTTATTGAAAGTGGCTTAAAATATGTTAAATGTACAAAAATCTAACAGTAGCCTGGATTTTTGTTATACTCTTTCTCAGGGTATTTTATTACTAAATTTATTAACTGATACCTGCTAAACCTAAATAATGAAAGAAGTGAAGGTTTTATAAATATATGTGAGAATCAATTCTGGAAGCATAAGCACAGGTCTTCAGATAAGTATTAAATAAATGCTAAAATAAATGTCATCAGTTTTCTTTTTACATCTATTAGTTCTTTTAATTTAGAAGAAAATTAAAATGAACAAAAATCAAACAATGAACCGACAGACAACAACATTTTGAAGAAAAGCTATATAATAAAAGTTGGTAAAATTGCTTTTAAAAATGTTCCCTGGTCTGACCCAGATGCCACACAATAAAGCAAAAAAATGGATAGCTTTGGGAGGCCGAGGCGGGTGGATCACGAGGTCAAGAGATCGAGAACATCCTGGTCAACATGGTGAAACCCCGTCTCTACTAAAAATCAAAAAATTAGCTGAGCATGGTGGCGCATGCCTGTAATCCCAGCTACTCAGGAGGCTGAGGCAGGAGAATTGCTTGAACCCAAGAGGCGGAGGGTGCGGTGAGCCGAGATCACGCCATTGCACTCCAGCCTGGGTAACAAGAGCGAAACTCCGTCTCAAAAAAAAAAAAAAAAAAAAAAAAAATGGATAGTTAACTGACTTTTACAAAAGTGAACCTGGATAATTTTGGTTGATAAAAGTAGCAGGATTTTTTTAAAGACAAAAATAGCTTCTTTCACATCTTTTTCCCAGCTTTAAAGCAGACAAATTTATTTTATGCTAATTTGTTTAATCTCTCATTTGTATTCTTACTTTGCTTTAGAAAAATTATATATCCTATTAGATGGGGCGCACTTTATAATTACATACTCTTATATAAATAATATAAACCAATAATTTGCTGAGTTATATACTCTTCTTTGCTCATTACATATTGATATATTAATGTAAGATTTATGTATTCTGGAAAAACATATTATTACTCATGTCTGAGTTGAGAATGTATGTGTGGAGAAATTATAGGTAGCATGAACTCTTGATGCATTTTTTTCAGTAAGTTTCTAAGAATAATTATTGCATGTATTCCATAGTAATTTATTTAAAAATATTTATTTATACTACTAAGAAAATGATTAATCACTCAATATTTTTATGTAAAAATGTCTTTCTTATACAGTCATCCTTAGATATATGTGGGATATTGGTTCCAGGACTCTGAAGGAGACCGAAACCTTTATATGCTCAAGCCTCTGGTGTAAAGTGATGTAGTATTTCCTTATAACCTAGGCAGATCCTCTCCTTTAAATCATCTCCAGATCACTTGTAATATCTAAATCAGTGCAAATGCTATGTAAATCATCATTATACTGTATTATTTGTATCAATTTTATTTTTCTGTTGTTATTTTTCAAGAAAACTTCTCAGCAGAGCCCTTAGCCAAAGCATGTAGTGCCATGATTACAACAAACCTCACAGATTATTTGTTCAATCAATTGAGAAAACAGAGTTCAATACACAGATTCTGGTTAGAATTAAACTTCAGATTCCCAGGAATAGGGGCCATTCAAGAGAAAAAATGATAGAAAATGTACACTCTGAAAGAAGTTGCTTCTTTTTGTTTTAGTTATTCGCAGTCCCTCTAACCCTGTCTTTGTTTTTTGCTGCTCTGAAGGTAGAAGATAAATAATTTCAATTCTGCTAAGCTAATTTGACTCCTACTTCAGAAGACTGAATGTAAGGTAACCTTTCAAGTATTGAGACTGGCTAGAGCAGGATAAACGGCCACATCAAACAAAAACCTTCCTTACACAGAAACGAGGAAGAATTACAAATGGTCTTTTTCAGTTCTTTTTCTTTGTTTACTCACAGGCAGTTTAACCCCTTGTCTCTATAAATTTCCCGACCACACGTTGAGTCATGGATTTCCTCCTATACACCAGCCTCTCCTGGCAGAGGACCCCACAGTTGCTGATTTCAAGCAGGAACTCAGGCGGAAAAGTAAATTGGTGGAAGAGCCAGTAGACATGGATTCTCCCGAGATCAGAGAACTTGAAAAGTTTGCCAATGAGTTTAAAGTGAGAAGAATTAAGTTAGGTATGTGCTTGTTAAAGGCAACAGGAAAAATAACTCGGTTTGCAAACCTGTATTACTGTTAAATCTCTTATATGTGGCTCAAAAGTCTAAGATGATTCTCATTCTTCATCTCTACTGTGGACGTAGGTGGTTGTTATGGATATCCTCCAAAAACCTTTCTTTTCTTATAATTTCTTAAGAGCCTAAATACAAAATTTTTAAATTAATAATATTCTTTCAAAACTTTCCTACCTCAAGAATAGTTTTAACTGCATATTATTTGAACTTTTTAATAGGCCATACATTCACGTGATTCAAAAGTACAAAAGAATATAAGCGACATGTATGCCTTCTGCTTCCTTTTTCTGTTTATCACTGTTGTGAGTTTCTTTTGTATCTTTCCAGCTATATCTCATGCCTACACAAGCAAATATATATATTGTGTCAAACATAAGTATTATTTGAATTTTTCAGTGGTAACTTTTCCTAGGGTTTCTTTTCTTTTGTGGAGTTGTCAAGTTCCACTTTATGAATATACTGCAATTTATTTGACAGTCCTCTACTGATGAAATTCAGGTGGTTTCCAATCTTTGGCCATTAAAAACAATGCCACAATGATTAACCCTATAAATGTTACTTTGCACCCATATAAATATATGTGTAGGAAAAAGGTTAGAAGCATAATGGCTTGATCAAAAGATGTGTGCTGGTAATTTTGATAGCGGTTGTCAAACTGGTCTGCAGAGACGTTGTACCAAATTTGACTACCACCATGAGAATATTTTTCACCATCTCCTGACTATAGAAACTCCAAAAAGGCATGAGTTTTAAAAATCTATCTTTGTGTTTTATCCTTAATGATATCTCCAGAACCTAGAAGAGTATAACTAGAATATAAATAAATAAATGGTGGTTGAAGGAACAGATATGCTGTTATTCTTTTAGATCTTTGCAAATCGGACAGGTCAAAGTGACATCTCATGGTTATTTCATTTAAAGTTTCTTTTATTGTGAGTGTAGAGTGTATTAATTAATGTGTTCAATAATCATTTATATTTCCTTTTCTGTGAACTATCTGTTCAGAGCCTTTGCCCATTTTTCTATTGAAGTGTTTTTAACATAAAACAACTATAACAATTAACTTTGGTAAAATTGCATAAAGTTGTGTATATTTTTAATGGATTGAAATGATAGTTCAAACCCCTGCACTTGCAAAATGAACCATTGGTAATTTAATAGTAATATTTATTGATGGGCATCATATGTAACCATTTTATACATATTGGTATATAGCCTTAGGTCTTGAAATAATATGTAGCTATTACATGTAGTAAATACAGTAGCAGGAATGTTTGTGAAATTCATTTTCAGTTTTCTATTTATATTGCTGTGAAGGTTTCAAACTATATGTTGATTATCTCAGCTGTACTCTAAAAATGTTTGGGAAAAACAATAGGATGTTTTGTCTGAAGATAGAGGTATTACCAAAACTATAAAACAGGCTCAGAGGTACATAGGAAATGTGTAATCATGACCTCTTAATAAATATACTTTTAGGGAAAGTAGCATAATTCTTAGTTGTATTTAGTACCCTTCAACAATATCATTGAATTGGCCGGACGCGGTGGCTCAAGCCTGTAATCCCAGCACTTTGGGAGGCCGAGGTGGGTGGATCACGAGGTCAAGAGATCGAGACCATCCTGGTCAACATGGTGGAACCCCGTCTCTACTAAAAATACAAAAAATTAGCTGGGCATGGTGGCGCGTGCCTGTAATCCCAGCTATTCAGGAGGCTGAGGCAGGAGAATTGCTTGAACCCAGGAGGCGGAGGTTGCGGTGAGCCGAGATCGCGCCATTGCACTCCAGCCTGGGTAACAAGAGCAAAACTCCGTCTCAAAAACAAAACAAAACAAAACAATATCATTGAATCCTTTAGAGTTAAAATAAAAAACTTTGTGATATATAACCATATATTTGATACATTATAGTTAATACATTAAAGATGTTTGAACATATATCATTTGATATTTAACAATAATGATTAAAAAAGCCATAATTTTCAAGTGTCTTATAAAGTGTTTAGGCGATACCTAAACACTGGCTAAATATTATGAATGGCAGAGCTTTCTATCTGAATTCTTTTGATGACTACATAAAAATAATTTATTAACTAGAAGAAATACGTTTTGAAGCATTGGACAAGTACTTCGAAGTACAATGAAACTTACTAAATAATTATTTGCCAAGAATATATAGTTAAAAAACAGTATGTAATAGTTGAGGAAGATATACATCTGTGTGGCGTGAACCAAAATTAACATTTCTTGGAAAGTTGGAGCTGATGGTCTTTATTGTCCCTTCACAGGATACACCCAAACAAATGTTGGGGAGGCCCTGGCAGCTGTGCACGGCTCTGAGTTCAGTCAAACAACTATCTGCCGATTTGAAAATCTGCAGCTCAGCTTTAAAAATGCTTGCAAACTGAAAGCAATATTATCCAAGTGGCTGGAGGAAGCTGAGCAAGTGGGAGGTACAGAACTGTCTCTGAAGGCTCTGCTGTTTTAACCTAACAATAATGGCTTCCATCAGTAGGATTAATGCTGAAGCAGGAGGTTTGAGGGATTTTTTTCCCCTTTTCTCTTTGACATTAGAAATAAACATCTTGCTACATCACACTAAAAACAGCAACCAAAAAAAGAAAGGGCAACGTAAGTATAGAAATAAATTTATTGAGGAAAGAATAACCTGTATAAGGAAAACTTACAAGGTAAGGTGGCATCAGCATGAAGTGGTAAAATACTTTTTTACACATCCACATTTTTGTCTCTCTTTTATACTAAAGAAGCTGTATATGAATCACAAATATTAGTGTACACAAAGCATTTGCACACACCAATCTTCCAAGTAAATACTATAAGCAGTTGCTAGATATGCAACTTAAGGAGATAAAATTATCTACTCCCACAAATGCCAGGGCTGGATAAAGAACGAGGTTTGAGTATTTACGGCAAGCATTCCAACAAAAGTAAAGTGAGGATATTGTTTCTAGAAGGTGTCTTTGCAAGATTAATATTTATTTCTGTGTTAACATTTTTCTCTAAGCTCTGTAACAGATAATGACTTAAACTGCAAAAATTTAAGACAAAAATGTCTGGCATTTTTATTTTGTATTGTTTTATCAAGAAAATTTGAAATCCAAATCTGATAGTTTTTTGTAGAAAGTCTACTTCGTGTTTGTAATTATCTCTTTTCCACATTATAGCTTTGTACAATGAAAAAGTGGGAGCAAATGAAAGGAAAAGAAAACGAAGAACAACTATAAGGTATTCTTTATATAAAGACTTTCTAGAGGACAAAACTGGTATTTTATAAATGAAATGAGCATTTGATTGCAATGTAGGTGTAACATAACATATTAATGTAAGGTGATTTGGGAGGCTGAGGCAGCTGGATCACCTGAGGTCAGGAGTTCGAGACCAGTCTGGCCAACATGGTGAAACTCTGTCTCTCCTAAAAATACAAAAAATTAGCGGGGCATGGTGGCAGACGACTGTAATCCCAGGTACGCAGGCTGAGGCAGAAGAATTGCTTGAACCCGGGAGCCAAAGTTTTCAGTGAGCTGAGATCACGCCATTGCACTCCAGCCTGGGCAACAAGAGCAAGACTCCATCTAAAAATAAATAAAATAAAGTAAAATAAAATAAAATAAAAAGATGAAAAATACAATTAAATATAAGGTGAATACAGTCAAATGAAGAACCAGGATAGGTTTTAAAAAACATAATTTAATACCTTAATTGTTAAAAATGGAGAGCTAATAATTTTTAACATTTGATGGAAAATTACATATTGATTGATATAAGAACACTTTTGCTCCAGAAATTTTGAATAAAAACAGAAAACAATCATTTCCAAGAGAGCGGACATATCTGCCGTCCTTTTAGATACAACTTATGGTTGTGGCAATGTAGTGTCTATGGTATCTGTATTATTTTAAAATACAACACTATAGTAAGTATTTCAGTCTCTTAAAGTTCAACATGACTCTTGCATTTCAACCCAAAAAGATTGCTTGTTGATCTTTTTGCAGTTCCTGTGAGGCATGCTTAGGAAATGCTAAAAGATAGGTTTTCTTTTGTTCGGTTGCTTGTTCACTGGAGATTTTCTTTATTGCACACAGTCCTAAACGATTTTGGGGAGAGATTCAGAAATGACTGGGAAAATGTTCATTTTCTTTTCAAGAACTCAGTGCCCTCTGCTGGCACAAAGTGGAATAAACATAGAAAGCCTAGGTCCCCCTACTTAACACTTCTTTCTGTGACTCTCTTGTCTAACTGCACTTTGCGTAAGACAACACATCTACATATATAGTAAATTGTACATTTGTCCTTGTTAAAGTGTTTTGCAAGTGTGTTCAGAGTTTTAAAATTTCCTTTTCATCTTAATATTTAGGAAATTCAACCTAACAATTTTAATCTGTAAAAACTTCACTAAAAACAACATAATTTCACCTCCTATCTCTACCCCAACCCAGTATTGCTGCTAAAGATGCTCTGGAGAGACACTTTGGAGAACAGAATAAACCTTCTTCTCAAGAGATCATGCGGATGGCTGAAGAACTGAATCTGGAGAAAGAAGTAGTAAGGGTTTGGTTTTGCAACCGGAGGCAGAGAGAAAAACGGGTGAAAACAAGTCTGAATCAGAGCTTATTCTCTATTTCTAAGGAGCATCTTGAGTGCAGATAAGATTTTCTATTGTGTAATAGTCTTTTCTTTTCCTGTTTTATTCCTTTCTCATTCTCAACAAAAACGGAAATTAATTACTTGGTTGACTTAAAATCATTTTATACCAATAGCTTTTACAGAAGCTTTACTTTTTCACTTTTTTTTTTTTTTACCAAAAGAAATCAGCTATTTAAATTAATTTGATGGTATTTTCTTAAATAATTATTCTTGGAAGCTACATTATACATTTTAAGCAAAATATATTAACAGCAATAAAACGATCTCTCTCTCTCACACACACACACACACATGGGTATATGAGTGCATGTATGGGTTTATAGGTTCCTTTTCCAAACCTGTCTATTAGGTTTTTAATATTTAAGTCAGTAATGACACATATTTAAAGCACATTGCAAGAAATATCCAATGTTCTGCTTACTGCCAACTCTACTAGTTTGCCTGAACTAAAAGTTTTGAACTTAGAGCTGGAGGTGTCTTATACTTTTATTACTACATTTAAGAATAAACCTCAATCAGAATTGACACCTTTGAAGCTAAAATTTAGGGCATATAGCTGATAGATCTGTTTCAAAAGAGATTTGTAGTAATGTTAATTTACGGTCTTCTTATTCTTCCTAAATATTAGCTTTTTGATGTGTAGCTGTAGAAAATAGTGTTTTATGGATTCTGAAGCCCCAAACCATTAGTCTGTAAGCTGCTACAGGATGGGAAGATATCTGCTTGTTTGCTGTCGTTTCTCCAGGGCTTGGGAAATTCTTGCTCATATTAGGCACACAATCTTTGTTAAATGAAGGAGTGTACTGTTAACGTTGCAAATGTGAATGGTGTCACCTAATTTTAAATTACGTTTTTGCAATCTCACCTTCTAGAAAATCATCCAGGTTTCTATGACAAGCCATGATCACTTTTGGTATAATGGATTAGAATCTGATTCACTATTTGTAAAAAGTTTGACATATTGAGATTTTAATTCTGAGAACTGTATTGGAAAGGACATATTTATTTACAATATAAGCATGCATTTCCTGGACACATGCTGGCAGAAGCAAACTGTAATGGGCTATCAACTTAATAGCGACTTTTTGCATTTTGAATGTAAATCTGCTGGCAATGTTTCTCTAACTTATTTTATATAACAAAAGTAATAATAATTAGAACAATTTTTATGGCTGCTTTAGAATGCTTACTAAATAAATTATACGATCCAGTCTCTTTTTATGATATTATTAAAGACCTAGCATTTTTACAGGTCATAATCTACATAGATCATATATGTATGTGTATACGTAATCACCATCAACTGGATGGGTAAAAATTTGATATACTACTAACGAAGATAGACATTTAACTAACAAAACAGGTTTCAGTGGCCTAATCATCCATGTTTAGGCACACATTTAGCATCGAAAAGTATAAATACAACATTCTTAATAAAGAGTAAATTCCAATTATTCAGCCACACAGGCATTCAAGTTCCTTCTCTGGATAACTCAATATTTCTTCGCCTACTTAAAACACATTAATTGGGGAAGGGATTCTTTAGTTTGCTAAAAGCCAGATCATGTATACATAAATGTATGTGTATATATACACTTTGAAACTTGCAAATAGAAATAAAATGTAATATAAATCTACATTAGTGATTGTTTCAGATTTTAAATATAAATAAATCATCTGGTAACGTTTACTCTTACTTTATGTAGCAAAAATAAGCATGTCTGTATGCTTAGATCATCGTATGTCTAGATCATGATTGACATTATCAAACATCTATCCATAAGGTCATTCTTTTCAAGTTTAGACACAACCAATATTGGGTACCAAGAGTTTTTCCCTAAAAGAAATTATTTTGAGTTAATACTTACTATTGCAATAGTGAAGTATTATTACTATTGAGACAGAATCTCACTCTGTCACCCAGGCTGCAGTACAGTGGCATGACGATGACTCACGGCAGCCTCACTCTCCTGAGTAGCTGGGGCTACAGGTGCCACACCATCATGCCTGGTTCTATTCATTTTTTTGTAGAGACAGGGTGTCTTTATGTTGCCCAGCCTAATCGCAAACTCCTAAAGTGATCCTCCCTCCTCAGCCTCCCAAAGTGTTGGAATTACAGGCATGAACCACTGCGCCCAGTGAAATAGCAATTCTTTGCTCACTCATATGATTTGGCTGTGTCCCCACCCAAACCTCATCTTGAAATGTAGTTCCCATAGTTCCCACATGTGGTGGGAGAGACCAGGTGGAGATAATTGAATCTTAGGGGCCGTTTTCCTTACGGTGACTTGGTTCTCAAGTCACTATTGTGAGAACTAATAGTGAGATCTTATAGTCTAACAAGGGTCTTTCCCGTTTGCTGGACTCTCATTCTCTCTCCTGCCACCCTGGGAAAAGGCACCTTCCACCATGATTGTAAGGTTCCTGAGGCCTCCTACTCAGCTATGTGGAGCAGTGAGTCAATAAAACCTCTTCTTTATAAATTACCTAGTCTGAGATATTTCCTTATAACACTGTGAGAATGGACTAATACACTCACTTAGCTATTCATAAGTTAGTTGTAAATAGCAAATACTGGTATTTACTATTAACTCATTTTTATTAATTATGAGACTACTTTCTGACTATATTAAAATAATACTTTAATAGATTTTCATTAATCTTTAATAAGGAGCAAATAGTACAGTGTGTGTAACACAATCATCTGACAGGTGGTCATTTTATGTTTTCTAAGAACAGATGTTACCATTAGTATTGACATTTTTGTATCACATTCTACTTCTTTGGTACTCTGAAATTTCCCCCATAAAAAACTTCATTTGGCAGCACAATGTGGCTTTGGGCCATACTCTTTTCAGTAACAGAGATATTCTATTTGTTCTATGGCTACCTCTTGTTTGACTACAAACGTTAAATTCTTTTTTGTGCCTAAGGACGTTAGAAAAAGCAGGTTAAAAAACACAGTATTTTAATTAAGGCCAATCTATAAGAATCCTTATTTCCTATTCTTTAAAGACTCAAAAGGAACTGTTTTCTTTTTAAAAAAGGATAGGGTAACATTACAAATTTGCAGTGGCAGTGATTGTGAAAACCACCATCAGAACCCTTCATAAATGTAGCCCGTCAGAATGACCACTCTGTCTTTTATATTCCAAATCTTCTGTGGCATCCACGTTTGACTGAAATGAAATAAATCACTAGGACTTATAAGTTTTAAAATAAAACTTAAAAATGTTTAATCCCTGAAAATATTGGGGAAAAATTATTAATGTGAAACCATCAATTCTTAGGCTTATCACATTCACAAACATTAGTCTTGTACCAATTATTTCCTAAAAACATAGTTTGTTTTTTCTTTTAAATGTAAGCAGCAGAGTTGATCTAATTGTTCTTCCAGGAAAATAATAAAGATCATTCTTTTGAAAAATTACCAAATATGCATCAAATTTTTAAAAGGAAGAAAAGGACAACAATAATAAATCTTTATTGAGATTTTCTAACAAAATAATTTTTAAAAACAAAAGCCCCCACATGTAAACAAGAAAGTAAATAAGTTAGATGGCATTACTATGTACATTCAAGAATGAAAACATGTGCTGATAAACATTCCATAATCCAGTAAAATGTTCTGACCCATCACTGGTAAGAGAAACTGTGTATCTAATACTATCCATAATGAAACCTAATCTTTGAACATTATAAAATGGTTTATGGAATATAAACTATACAGTTTAGCTTTTTTTACTCCTAGCAATCCATGTCACACGTATACTAGTCCTAAGACGTATTCTGTCAATATTAGTCCAAAATGTCCATCATCCCAAATTAACCAGTTACACCTGTGTCCTCCGGTTTTCATGGAAGGACGTGTTAAAATCCACATATCACAACATCATTTCTCAAAACTAACCTAATCCTAAATTCTAACTAGTCTGGCACTCCTTCATTTTCTGTCTTCACATTCTTTAGATATCATGGAAATTAACCTTAAAAAATACTGCTAATACACATTTAGACAGTAATTTCTGGTAAAATTATAGTTTATTTATCAAAAAAACGTTAATTTTTATTTTATAAATGTAGGTCAAGCATTGCCATACTTGTAGTACTTAACTGAGAATAATGGCTTCAATTTAGAAGATTCAATATACACATTAATACAGTTCAAAATTAAAGTTTAAATTATAATTCATAAAGTCAATTACAATACTCTCCTTTTAGATGGGCAGAATATATCATTTCTTACTATAAAGTGTTATTTATTCATTGTCTATTTTTACTAATCATATTCAATTCACTTTGACAAGCTTAGAAAAGAGCCAGGATAATCTCTGCATGAGGCCTTGATTTCAGTTTAAAATGTAATTCTTTTCTGCCAGCTGAAATAATTTAAAGATGTGCACAATAGTTCTGTGTTATGTAAGGTAGGTGCCAAGCACATTTTGAAAGGTAATAAACTTACCAACTAGAATGTTCTCCCAAAGGAAAAAGAAAAAAGTTATGACAGTTTTTGTTTTAGACAGATGTTTAAATAGCACTCTTCTTTTTGACCATTTAAAAATAATTTGGCAGCTGTAACTGCCTATGGTCATAATACATAATCGCTTACAAAAGACAAGCAACAGATACAGAATTAACGATATACTTTTAATATTTTTACAACCCTCTTTAAGTTGGTGCCTAATGGCATTTAACAAGAGTTTATATTCAGTGAAAAAGATTTAGAACATAAACTGACATGAAGGAATATAATTTCTCTGTGCCATGCAGAAGACAAATCAACTTTTTACACATCATCACTCCTGAACAGCTCTAATTAAAATCCAAACTGTTCCCATTTTTGCATCATTGTCATTCTTTGGCAAAAGATTCAAAATAGCCATGGGTTAGGAAACAACTGTTCACTCATGGTCTTCATTTTTTTTTTTTTTTTTTTTTTGCAAAGTACATGTGTTTTGTAAAAGAAATCTGCACTGTGCTTGGTTTATACTACATAATTATAAGTAAGCAAAATATTGTGACTTTCTTTGACTAATCTACTCCTAAAGCCTTGAGTTGCCGTTCGATCTCTTCATCAGAAATTGTAGCCTTCGAAGTAGAGGCCGATGGTAAACTTCGAGCAGCCGATGGAGCTTTGGCCATCTATAGTAAACAGAGAAAGAAAAACGTGCATTAGGAAACATTCGGACTAGGACATGGGACGTGCTGTCAAGAGGTCTATTTAATTTGCTTTGAAACAGAAATAAAAACATGCACCTCATAGTAAAAACAAAACAATTAAGTGACAAAGGTGGTAGGCAGAAACTATTCCAACTAGGGAAAGATAATGTTCATACCTTTCCAGAAATTTCAATTCCAATTTCATCAAGAACTTGATTCACAATATCCTGGCTTTCCTCTTCATCATCAGAACCGTCAAAGATGTCATCAAGTGTATCATTGACTGGGGGATAAGGGAGAAGAAGCAACACAGTTACTTCCAAACTAACTTCCAGTTAGATTTACATATTTACAGCTTAGCCCAACTACTTTGTATATGACAGAAGGCAAACTCAGTAAACAAACTAAAAAAAAATCCTTCAAAATGTCAGTGAAGTACATTGATAAATACGTATTTGAGCTATTAAATCTGGAATAATGTTCATTTCGACACAAATCATCCTATAGTAAGTAAGTCTCTGATTTTTCAAAATTACATCTAAAAGACAAAAACCATGATATTCACAGCTACATGTTTAAGATTTTTAAATACTATTTCACAAATTGTATTCATTAAGCTGGTAGAGGAAGAATACGCAAGAATAAAAATCCTGTTAATATCTGGGAAACTACTCTTTTTATATCAATAATCATATTTTTATACCTCTTAAATTTACATTCAGGATATAGGAAGAATAGTCTAAAGAAATCCAAGGTTCAATATTTCATTAAATGTGCCCAAAGAATGACGTCCGATTTAATAGGATTATTACTGCTACAACCTTTTCTTCTTCTCTTCCCTTCCCAAAATATTTACTGAAAAGCACTTTGTATTGAAGACATCATGTTCAGTTGTGGGAAAGCAATTTCTGATGGACTGAGGTTATGTCTTTTTTATCTTTGAAACTGGGCACCAAATACCTGAAATGCAATACAAATACAATGGGTATACAGATGGAGAAAAATAAAGACCTCGGTAGTTCACACTTGAGTATAAAAGAAAAACATTATGAAACAGATTGGGGTAAGTGAAAAGGCAAATGATTCTAAAGTTTCAGAGGAAGAGATGACATCCAACTGGAGGAAGTAACAGGTGAAGTAACCTGGCAAATACACACACGGTTTAAACACACACCGAGATACATAAAGGGAACAGCGTGGGCAAAGTCACCGTGATGCGACAGGGACACAAGCAAGAAAGAGTAAGTTCTTCTGTCTGGTTGTTATTTAAGATACATAAATGAAAAACTGGGAGAAAAAAACAATTAAAGCATCTAGCCTAAAACTGTTCCTCTCCTGGTATCTGGGGCATGTCCCCAGTAAAGGCAAGACAGTACAAATTACAAGATTTCCTTGTAATCATGTTGGTAACTGGGGCTCCTGGCAAACAGACTTAATAGGTACTAGTGAGAGAGTCCTTGTCCATGGAATGCTCTGACCAGGGCGTCCTGGTTTAGGACTGTTACAGTAACAAACCCACAGTCAGACTCCCAGGAAAATGTCACATCCGGTAGGCAGCCATCTAGAGTATAAACTGAACATGTTTCATAATCTAAATACTCCCTTCTTGGTTTTGACTTAAAATTTGGGGATTTTACTTTGTAGTTTTCTGCTTACTAAAAATAAAATTTAATCAGCAGGCTCAAAGGTAAGTCCTTGGAAAAAAATAATTTAGCAGGATGTGACTCAGATGTAACTTAGCAAAGAAACACAGGAGCTGCAACGTCCAGGTCTCACAAAGTTTATAGGGGTCTAAGTAAAGAAGAAGTTACAGGACAAAAGGAATGAAGTGGATCAAAGAAAAAGATTAGAGAGGTGCAATCAGACTAACAAGAATGCTTTCAGAAAAAGTGTAATAAAACTCATCAGAGGTGTACTATAAAATTTCCCAGTGATCTTGTCTCTTAAACTTGAATGTGAACAAGCTTTGGGGCAACATGGCAGAATAAAAATTTCATCCAGAAAAAGATACGTTGATTTACATCTTGAATTTCTTTTTAGATGAAAATATTGCTAGTGTACTTTACTAGGTTATTAAAAACACGAATAACCATCAATAACCAGTATTATTTCAGACTAACTTGCAATGTATTAAAATACAAATGAGAACTTCAGTAGGTATGATAGATAGGTGATTAAGTAAGGGTTATTGATTCTTTTCATTATAGCTTAATGGAAAAGTTAATTTCTCTGGTGAGAACTGTCACCACTGGCATTGGAAACCATATGTTAAATACTATGATCATTATATAAATAACAATTCTCAGTTATTAAAAATTCATTGATAATGTTTCAACAACCTGAAAAAACTGAAATCAGAGTTTTCAAAATAAAGGCCTAAAGTAAAAACTACAGAACCTTTGGAGCTACCAAAGATAAATATGCAGTATTAGCACCAATGAGAGGAGAGACGGCTACATGAAATAGAACACTAGAACAATAATGAGTTTTTTAATCCTCGTTACTTAATTAGATACTATTTTATACACTAAATGTTACTCACTAAAAGCTGTTAAACTAAACTACTGGCAGATAAGCAAGGCTAAATTCATATATCCCTACGTAGTGGTAAAACATTTATATTTGTATTTTGCATTTTTTATAGTTGTAAAACATTTAGAAAACATCTTTTCAAAACGATGCCAGTTTTCGACATAATGTAAGTAATGATTTAATACTGATCAGGGTGCAATGAGGGGTCAGTCATTGTCATTCATTATTGGTGAAATAAAAATTGGTGTAGTCTTTCTGGAAAGAATTGGTGGTACAAATCAAAAGCCTTATAAAATTTAATATTCAAAAGAGATTTACGAATTCAGTCAAAGATAATACTTAAAAATAATTTTTAAAAGATTATCAAATATGTTAAAAATTTTACAGCAATCTTATTGACTAACACAAGAATAGTATGATAAACTAGGATATACTGATGTTAAATAATATCAAAGCTATTTTTTGTTTTTGAGATAGAGTCTCACACTGTCTCCCGGGCTGGAGTGCAGTGGTGTGATCTCAGCTCACTGCAACCTCCACCTCCTGGGTTCAAGTGATTCTCCTGCCTCAGGCTCTCAAGTAGCTGGTATAAACAGGTACCTGCCACCACGTCCAGCTAATTTTTTGTATTTTTAGTAGAGACAGGGTTTCACCATATTGGCCAGCTGGTCTTGAACTCCTGATGTGGTGATTCACCCAACTCAGCCTCCCAAAGTGCTGAGATTATAGGCGTAAGCCACTGCACCTGGTCTTAAGGCTATTTTTTTAAAAAGACTTCAAGGAAGATTTAATGTCAAGGTCATGAGTACATGCCTGTGACATGCTATTATGTTTCTAAAAAGCAAGATATTCCTAATTGTACATGGAAGGTGATCTTCCTTTAGTAGATCAAGATTATGAGATAATACAGAAAAACAATGTACAACGTTAACAGTAACTACATCTGCGTGCTGTGATGATTTTTATATGCTCTGTTTCTTTGTATTCTCTGTATTTCCACCATAACAGGTAATGAGTTTCTATTCAAAAAGACAAAAACTAAATATTACAAGACTCTTGTGCGAGGGGAAAAAATGAGAATAAAAACAAAAGAGCTCCATTACCTCTACTTCTAATACAGACAAATACATAGTATCAAAGAGTCGACAGAACTCGGAAACTACTTACAGCATGAAGAATTATTTACCTCACACGTTGGTTTTGGTATACTAATCAATAAAGCAAAATTGCCAAAGCCAATATGTAATAGAGATGTGGAGTAACATATTTTAAACCTTTCCCTCAGTTAAATGCTAATAGAATTTTGAGCCTTTCATTTTAGGTTTCATCATTTCTACCTTCGTGAATGAGAATAAGAGATTGATAGTAAATAAACCCGAAGATGAGAAAACTACACATTTCATTACAACCTATTACACTTACTCATTTCTTCAGTCATTTCCATTTTCATGTTTTCCTTCTGGAAATTCTGCATTGTTTGTAATGTTTTTTGTGGATCCATCTTCTTGTTAACAGCCTGCATTGTCTATAAACATATTTACAAGATTCATGTTAGTTCCATAATTATGAAAATTTTACTATGGAATAAGTCAAAAGGGAACACATCAAATATAGATAGGCTTTTAAAAGATACCCATCCTGCTGCAATCAAACATAGAGTGTTAAACAGTCTAGAAAAAAATGAAGTAGTCATTTGGAAACCATCTGCTTAACATCCATATAATAAAGGCCAGTGTGAAAAACCTCATCTGAACAACAGGCAAGAAATTATATAATAAAAAAATTATCAGCATAAAATCCTTTGCTATTCAAATAAGAAAATTAAATTTACCTATTCATGTGGCAAGTAGGTACTATCAATAAATTTTTAAATTTAATTTTTATAAAAACTTTCATTAAAATTTTTAATGTCTAAAAGAGATTAGAAGATATACTAGCATACATACTTAATCTATTGACACATTTAAAACCACGGTTTAAAGAAACATAAAAATGTGAGTTTTGAAAAACTATGTGAAAACAATTCTCTTACATTATACACTCACAACTCATTTAATTAAGAAATTCATGTTTCCTAGTACCACCAAAATTTATTTACAATCATGTGCCAGGTACTTACAGTGAGTTAATGGCCAGCAGCATACATGACAGTGGCCCCATAAATTACTGCATTCTTACTGTATCTTTCTTCTGTTGAGATATGTCTAGATACACATATAATTAAACCACTGTGTTACCACTGCCTATACTATTCAGTACAGTGTAGCCTAGGACCAACAGGCTGTACCATACAGCCTAGATGCACAGTAGGCTGTATCACCTAGGTTTGTGTAAGTATACTCCAGAATATTTGTACAACGGTAAAATTTCCTAAGGTGAATTTTTCAAAATGTATCCCTAATGTTAAGCCAGACATGACTGCATTTTTATATACATGATGCATAATATAAATAAACATATGCGTGCATTATATAGTTAATTCAGTGTATTAAAACAAACTATACAATAGAAAACTTGTTGATTTCAAAGATACGAAGCAAACAGTCCTTTTTCAACTGTATGCAATGCAGTAGCCAGAGTAATCTTTCCAAGTATGACACAGCATTCCCCACACCCCTCATCACTCCAACACACCTAACTCTCTGGTGGCTTTCCATTACTCTTAAGTACTAAAAGCCAAATACCATGATTTCCTTACGAGACCTAACAGGGATTAACCTCTGCTTAACCAGGCAGTCTCCTTTTGCACTATTGCCCTCTGGACACATATCTGTAGTTCCTTAAATGTGCTATGTTTTCTCCTGCCACAGGACCTTTACATGTACCAGCCCCTCACCTGGAATCCTCTTCACTACTTATTTCACTCTCAGCACACTTCAGATTTCAGTTTATATACCATTTTCTTAGGAAAGTACACCCCAGATTAGAATAGACATGTCTATAAAATCCCAGTCAGGATATATGAAATTTAATATTTATTGTATAACTTAAATTACTTTAACTGAAACTTACATTGTTGTTGCAAACAATACTAATGATAATGATGACGGTGATGATGGTGATGTTGATAGAGTAGCTAATGCCCATATAATCTTACCAGGCACTGTTCTAAGCACTTTACATATAATACTATCAAAGTTACATGACATTTATATCTGACAAAACTTTACATGCTAGGTATTACCATTTTCCCTCTATTACAAATGGAGAAGGAGGGCACAGAAAGGCAAAATAACTTACACGGGGTCACACTGTTACTATGTGGTGTGAGATTTGAACCCAAGCAGTCTGGCTCCAGAGCTCAAGTTTCTAACCACTACACAAACTACCTCCCCATGGGCTTCCTCTTAAACAGACTGTAGCTTCCTGAAGGTTAAGCTCTTGTCTAATTTTCCTTTCCACTTCATCTCTATCTCTACCTAAAATACCTCACCAAATATTTGCTGAGTTAATACGTCTAAGAAATTTAAATGAGAATTTCAATTCACACAGGTCCACATGGCAGGACCACATTAGGTAGCCCTCCAACTGCAGAATACTGAACCTGAGTAATCTTTCCTTCAACACTACCAACGAGTTCTCAGGCTACGTATGTAATCTTCATGTACGATCTTTTCCCCCAATTAGTTAATGAGTTGTGTTCGTTTGTAAAACCAAAACAGGAAAGGAAAAGCTTTTGCCTTAACAGTGTTTTTCACTGCAAAATAACTAAGATTCATGAAGAAGTTAACTGAGGCTGAGCACACAGTGGCTCACACCCATAATCCCAGCACTCTGGGAGGCCAAGGTGGGCAGATCACTTGAGGCCAGGAGTTTGAGACTAACCTGGTCAAAAATGGTGAAATGCCCTCTCTACTAAAAATACAAAAATTAGCCAGGCATGGTGGCTCTGGCCTGCAATACCAGCTACCTGGGAGGCTATGGCAAGAGAACCGCTTCAACCTGGAGGGCAGAGGTTGCAGTGAGCCAAGATTGCACCATTGCATTCCAGCCTGGTAAACAGAGTGAGACTGCCTCAAAAAACAAACAAACAAGAAGAATAAGGAAATGGAGAAACAAAATGTATACTGAAACATTCTCTCCTTTTTCTTTTTTTTTGAGACAGAGTCTCGGTTGCCCAGGCTGGAGTGCAGTGGCCTGATCTTGGTTCACTCTGCCTCCCAGGTTCTTGCGATTCTCCTGCCCTAGCCTCCCAAGTAGATGGGATTACAGGTGCCCACCACCACGCCCAGTTAATTTTTATATTTTTAGTAGAGATGGAGTCTCGTCATGTTGGCCAGACTAATCTCGAATTCCTGGTCTCAAGTGATCCACTGCCCTGACCTCCCAAAGTGCTGGGACTACAGGCATGAAGGATGGTGCCCGGCTTGAAACTTTCTCTTTTTAAAGATTATAACATGTCACTGTACTTTTTGTACTTCATAAAATGGATGCATTCTACTTTTTATTTGCACAAATGTACTGGGTACATATAAAATTTTGTTACAGGTATATAACGCATAGTGATCAGTCAGAGTATTAGGCTGTTTACCATCCAAGTACAACAGATTTTTGTTAACTGTAATCGCCCTACTCTGCTATCAAACTGAATTTATTCCTTCTAACTGCATGTTTGCACAGCATTCAACTTTCAAGTGCTCTGCTGTCTAAAACGCAATTACAGTTACTATTCCTTATTTGTGGATTCCATATGTGAGAATTTACCTACTCATTAAAATTTCTCTGTAGCCTCAAATGAACACCTACAGTGTTTTAATGTTCATCTGTGAACATGTGCAAGGCAGCAAAACACCTGAGTCACCCGGCATGCACACTTCCAGCTAAGGTCAAACCAGGTGGTACTCTGCCTTCTTACTGAACACCCGGCATGCACACTTCCAGCTAAGGTCAAACCAGGTGGTACTCTGCCTTCTTACTGAACACCCGGCATGCACACTTCCAGCTAAGGTCACACCAGGTGATATTCTGCCTTCTTACTGAACACCCGGCATGCACACTTCCAGCTAAGGTCAAACCAGGTGGTACTCTGCCTTCTTACTGAACACCCGGCATGCACACTTCCAGCTAAGGTCACACCAGGTGATATTCTGCCTTCTTACTGAATATTAAGTGTCTTTTCCAGTCTATTTAGTGTCACACTTTTCTCGCTTTTGTGGTTTTTGTTGGCGATCTCACTGATTAAAATGATCCCCAAGCATGGTGTTAACATGCTGTCCAATGTTCCTAAGTGAAAGAAGGACAGATGTGCTTTATGCAGAAAATATATGTTAGATAAGCTTTGTTCTGGCATGACGTGTAGTGCCATTAGTCAAGAGCTAAATATGAGCCAATCAATTATATATTAAATATGGCGTCTTTAAACAGAAACACAGGTGAGGTGGAGATTAGATGATGAAAATGAAGGCTCACAGAGATATAACTCTGTGTTTCCCCTGGGAGCAATGGTTCAATATGCACTATTTCCGTGTTCCTGAGTTCATGGGACGTAACTACTGTGAATAACAAAAATCGCCTGTATACCATTTCCCCAACACAAACCTTGTACTCTCCTCTGAGGCTTTTTCTTTTGCACTTTGTATTCATGCTTCCTCTTCTCTACATCTAATATCTACTGATACTCTGAAAACCTGTCTTATGCATGGTCTTTTAGATTACCCTCTTCAAGGTCTGTGCAGTTCATAAAGCTTAGCAAGACTGATACATAGTGGGTAGGTTCCTAGAGGCATATCTTAAGCTCCCCCCATTGAACTATAAAATTTGTGAAAGCAGAGCTTCTGTCTTAACATCTTTTGATTACTAACAGTATCGAGAAGTGCTTTATTTATTAGAGAACTTAAAGACTCAGAGTCCTTTAAATTCTACAGTAAAAACACTGATTATAGATATATAAAAATGTGTGTGTGTGTGTGTGTGTGTGTGTGTGTGTGTGTGTATGCAGTTAAACATAAGTTCTAGAAAAACATAAGTTCTGATAAGTCTTCCTACTATTCATGTGACCTTCTGACACATTCATAAAAATGAATCCGGAAAAATTTATCATTCAAAAGTAGTCAGAACATATAGCTTAATGGGATAAGAAGGTCAAAAATCTTCTGATAATATGAGGGGAAAAAAAACAAATACTTTTTACAGTCAATTTTATAAAATGAGAAGCTGCATGTGATCCTCAGAAAATGGGATTGTTGGCCAGGCACAGTGGCTTATGCCTGTAACCTCAGCACTTTGGGAGGCTGAAGAGGGCGGCTCATCTGAGGTCAGGAGTTGGAGTCCAGCCTGGCCAATATGGTGAAACCCTGTCTCTACTAAAAATACAAAAATTAGCCAGGTGTGGTGGCACATGCCTGTAATCCCAGTTATTTGGGAGGCTGAGGCAGGAGAATCACTTGAACCCAAGAGGCAGAGTTTGCAGTGAGCCAAAATGGCACCACTGTACTTCAGCCTAAGCGACAGAGGGAGATTCTGTCTCAAAAAAGAAGGAAAGGAAAGGAAAGAAAAGGAAAAAGGAAAGGAAAGGAAAGGAAAAAGGAAAGGAAAGGAAAGGAAAGGAAAGGAAAGGAAAGGAAAGGAAAGGAAATTAATTGTCCTCAAACAAGAACTTGTGTATTAAAACATATAAACACAGGCCGGGCGCGGTGGCTCAAGCCTGTAATCCCAGCACTTTGGGAGGCCGAGGCGGGTGGATCACGAGGTCAAGACATCGAGACCATCCTGGTCAACATGGTGAAACCCCGTCTCTACTAAAGATACAAAAAAATTAGCTGGGCATGGTGGCGCGTGCCTGTAATCCCAGCTACTCAGGAGGCTGAGGCAGGAGAATTGCCTGAACCCAGGAGGCGGAGGTTGCGGTGAGCCGAGATCGCGCCATTGCACTCCAGCCTGGGTAACAAGAGTGAAACTCCGTCTCAAAATAAATAAATAAATAAATAAATAAAATAATAATAATAATAAAATAAAACATATAATCAAGGTGTAGAAGTAATTACCTGATATTATAACTTGTTTTACTAAAAATTACACACATTTTGTACCACATATAAACCAGGAGGTGCTTTTAAATCTGATTTCAATATTGGTATTTAAATATCGTTGATAAAATTATAAATCTATGGATATAAAGGCTCTCACTTACTTTTGCTGTGGTAGACATTGCTCCAGCCATCTTCATTTGGGAATTCATCACTTTTGTTTGTGTGGACATAGAAGTAACTTTCGAACTTACAGCAAAAGTTCTTGTCTTCTGTTTCCGTAGATGCACAAGTTGTTTTGCTAAAACTCTGCAAGCATCCTTATTACCAATCTTGGCCATTTTCTTAATTTCTAATTCCTGAGAGAGGAAACAAGCAGAAGAAAATAAAATCATTGAGGGGTAGTCCTCAATAATTTATTTCAGAAGAACAGATCTAATATGCAAAACAAACCCTTTCTCCCTGATCATGAAGAGGGGAAGAGGCTACCATAAAGTCATAGAGCAAACAGTAATCTAAGAAAGCATTTTAGCCTACATGTTTACATGGGAAGGACAGAACCAGCACCTTCATCCATAAATACAAAGCGAGTCTACAAAAACAGTGCATACCTAAAGCCCAAAAGAAAACTTTAAAATAAGAAAAAAAGACAATCCAAAAGAAGATAAGAGAAAAGGAACAAACATACAAGCAAAGAGTTGGTGGGACAGAGCAATAAAAAGCAAGGTGACAGATCTAAAACTAATAATAGAGATAATTGTATTAAATAAGATCGTCCTCAATTATACCTCAATTATAAGACAGAGTGTCAGATTAGATAAGAAAGCAAACCCAACTACATGCTATCTCAAGATACCAACTTACACAAAAACAAAGTCAAGTGAAAGGTCGGAAAAACACATGCTATATACATACTTACCAAAACCTGACAATCTAGAGTGGCTACATTAATAGAGATGGAATAAACTTGAGAACACGTATTTCATAATGATAAGGGAAGCAATACATAAAGATACCAGGACAATCTTAAATGTGTATGTACCTAATAAAAGTGCTTCAAAATATATAAAACACAATGGACAGAACTGAAAGGAGAAGCAGACAAATGCATAATTAGCATGAGAAATATCAACAACTCCACTCTTAAGCATACAGTCTAATTGTTTCAAGTAGACAGACCATCTGCAATGACACAGAAGGCTTAAAAAACACTATCACCAATCTGACCTAATTGACATGTATAAGAAACTCCAACACTGAAGAAAAAGAAAAGAATAAAAAATTGTACTTGATCAAAACAACCCCCAAAAACACTTTTATTCCTCAAAAGACACTTAGGAAAATGAAGGACAAGCTTAAGAACTTGGAAAGAATATTTGCACAACATATATTTAATAAAGCATTTGTTTCCACAATATATAAAGGTCTATTGCAACTAAATAAGAAAACAATTTGATGAAAAAAATGGGTAAAATATTCGAAGAGACATTCTGGCAAAGAACTTAGGTAGCTGGTAAACTGGTACCTAAAAAGATGTTCCATTCATTAGTGATTAAGAAAACTAAATTTAAAATGACAATCTAATGCCCACTAAATTAGCTAAAATTAAAGACTGTCAACTCAACGTATATGAAACAACCGTAACTTTCATGCGTTGCTAGCAGGAAGAGAAAACATTACAGGCGCTCTGTGAATTTTCTGGCACTTTAATTTTAATTCTTTAGCAGTTAAACATACATTTATTTACCCTATGATCCAGCAATCTCACTCTCAGGAATATACTCAAGAAAAAAGAAAATTATATCATACAAACTTCAATTGAATGTTTAAAGCAACTTTATTCAAATAACCCATATCTGGAAACAACACAAACGTCCACTGGCTGGTAAATAAACAAATTGTGAAATATTCAAACAATTGAATAATATTCATCTATAAAAAGTAATTAACACTAATGCACGAAACAGCACTGATTAACCTCAAAATAATTATGCTGAGTGAAAGATGCCATGAAAAAGGAGTTGCTATGATATGATTCCATTTACGTAAAATTCTAGAAATGAAAACTCATGTACAGTGACAGATCAGAATTTACTTCATCGGGAAGAAGGGCAACAGGAAGGATGGGTAGGAGGGATTTCCAGGGGCAGAAAGAAACTTTTGGGGAAGACTGGTATGTTCATTTCCTTGACTGTAATATAATGATTTCATGAGTTTATATGTATGCCAAAATCTACCAGATTGTACAGTTTATTGCATGTCAATTGTCCTTCAGTAAAGCCGTTAAGATTTGAGGCAATATACACATAAAAACACAGCATAAAGAATACTTCAAAATGAACCAGACCAGTCTACTATAAAAGTATATTCATTGTCAAAGACACAGTGATCTTTAAAATATCAAACAAGACTCCTATGAGCTAATGCATTTTTTAAAATAACCTTCCTTTGTTTTCCATTTTATCTTTGCTGTTAACTAAGAAGGTGGTTCTGTCTTGAGCAATATTTCTTTCCAGACACTCATGACTCTCACAAACTGAAGAATAATTGGATTCTATAATCCACAGAACACACAGAATCCCGCTAAGAGTCAGCAGAATGACGCAATAAACAAAGGTAAGCAGAAGATGGAACATCAGTAACTGCCATTTCTGAGTAAAGCAAATCACTTACCACCTGCCATGCACCTTTTTCCTAGTTGGCTAATTATTTCTACAGTAATTTCCAAATTTGTTTGAAAAGTTAAAGTGAAATTCAATGTTCTACTTACCAGCTGTTTTTCTTGTTTTTCTAAAGCTGCTCGATCTCTGATTATAGCCCTCTGTGTACCTCGTAACTCTCGATTCTGTTCCTTTATTACATCTAGGAGAATCACAAAAGAAACCTAAATTTATGGGTTGTAAAATTTTCAATACCATTTAAAATACTGGATTCAGATATCATAACTTTAAAGAAACTTAGATTGGCCAGGCACAGTGGCTCACACCTGTAATCCCAGCACTTTGTGAGGTCGACAAAGGCAGATCACCTGAGGTCGGGATTCGAGACAGCCTGACCAACACAGAGAAACCCCATCTCTACTAAAAACACAAAATTAGCTGGGCGTGGTGGTACATGCCTGTAATCCCAGCTACTTGGGAGGCTGAGGCAAGAGAATCACTTGAGCACGGGAGGCAGAGGTTGCAGTGAGCCAAGACTGCAACATGCACTCCAGCCTGGGCAACAAGAGCAAAGCTCCGTCTCAAAAAATAAATAAATAAACTTAGATTTACTAGATGTCAAAATTTGTTTATTTTACTTTAATATGCTAGAAAATTAAATATTAAGAGCTGAATTATAAATATTACTTATATAAAGAATTGATAGCAGGTGGATGGAAATATGCTACAGTCTGATATTTAGCCAAAAGTATTAAACACAATATTCACCTAGATAATTGATTAGTATACAATGTTTTATATAGCACATACATATTTCACACACACACACGTACAAACACACCCTTTTCATGCCTCCTGACTCTAATAGTACATGAATTTAAGAAGGAAGACAGGTTACATGTTTATTAAATCTTTTTGGTTTTCTGCAGGAAATATTAACAGAGTGAAATACCAGACCTTCCAATGAGGCAGATCTGGATTTGAATCTCACCTCTGCCATGTGATCATCATGATTATACCTTGGGAAAGTTAGTTAATACTCTAAACCTCAGCTTTCTTTTTCATAAGGAAGGACTGTAAGGAGTAAATAACATACAAATGCTCTGATATACTGCAAGTATCCTCTCAATCATAATATCTTTCTAATTTCTCTGAATTCATTTAGATTCTTTAGTCCTGATGGACTGTAATCCGGGTTAGTTGTTAATAAACAGTTGTTTCTTCAAAAGATCAGATATCATGACCTGGGAAGGTTAATTCTTAGCAACCCTGGTCTCTTATTGTCAGAAATTTTGTTAAGTTACTTACATAATTTAATGTTCATAACAATGCTATGGCATTTCTATTATTTTATTATAAGAAAACTGAACGTTAGGAAGGCTGAGTGACTTCCCCAAGGCCACACAGGTAGCAAGTAGTAACACCAGGTTTGGTTGGATCCAACCATTCTGTCTCTTGAACCAGGGATCTTAACTACTTCACTAGACTAACTTTTTAATAAAGAGATTTAAAAACAACAACAACAAGAGAAGGAACAGTCTCTTCATCAAATAGTACTGGGAAATCTAGACATGCACATGAAAAAGAATAAAATTGGACCTCTACGTCACACTGTATACAAAAATTAACTAAAAAAAAAAATCAATAGACCCAACGTAAGAGCTGAACCCTTCGAATACACAGAAGTTAATCTTCATGACCTGCGGTTTGGCATTACATTCTTAAATATGACACTAAAAGCATAAGGAGCAAAAGAAAAAGAAACAGATAAAGTGGACTTCATGAAAATTAAAAAAATTTATGCATTAAAGAACATTCTGAAGCAAAAATACAAGCTATAGAGAAAGAGAAAATATATGCAAGTCATGTATCTGAGAAGAGAATGGTATCTAGAATATATTTAAAAATTCTTATAACGCAAGAAACAAAATAAAAACAACCCAACTTTTAAACAGGCAAAAGGCTTGAACAGATTTTCTTCAAAAAAGACACGCAAATGGCCAATGAACACATAAAAAGGGTGCTCCACATCATTAGTCCTAAAGAAAATAATAGTACTTCACATGCATCAGAATGAAGAAAATAAGTTTTTTACAGAAGGAAGATAACGAGTTCTACTGAAGATGTGAAAATCGGAACCCTTGCATATTGCTCGTAGGAATGTAAAACGGGTTGGTTGCTATGCTTAACAGTTTGGTGATGCCTCAAAAGTAAAACATCCAATTACTCTACGGCCTGGTAATTCTACTCTCAGATATTTACCCAAAAGAAGTGAAACAAGTATTCCAACAAATGCTTCTATATGAATGTTCACAGTATTACTAACATTAGCTAAAAGGTGGAAACAACTCAAATGACTACAAAGAAATACACAGGTAAACAAATTGTTGTACATAAACACAATGGAGTATTATTTAGCTATCAAAAGAAATGAAGTACTTATACATACTACAACATGCACGAACCTCAAAAACATTACAGTAAGTGAAGGTGCCAGATAGAAAAGGTCACAATTTATGACTACATTTATATGAAATATCAAAAGTAAATCCATACAGAGCAAACTGGTATATTACCGGGATTAGGGAGAAGGGAAAACAGTAAGTCACTGCTTAATGGGTACAGGGTTTATTCTGATGTGATGAAAATGTTTTAGAATTAGATGCAGGTGGTGGTAACACCCCATTGTGAATGAATGTACCAAATGCTACTGAACTGTTCACTTTAAAATGGTTAATGTTACATGAATTTAACTTCAATTAAAACAACAAAGGCAAAAATCATTATCTTTTTAGGATAATTATAGTTAATCTATTGTTATAGCAGTTACAGTTAATAGTTATTAGTCATATTATTGATAAAACTAATCAACCATAGTGACTTTCTGAATAAAAAAATAAGATGTCAAAGCTCCTATATCCTACCTGCGAGGATATATTGTACCTCCATTGCTTTCTGTCTCTCAATTTTATACTGGTGGACATCTAATGCTTAGGATTTACTAGTGAGGTACTCTACATGATGTTTAAATACAAGTATATGAAACCATAGCATATCTCTAACAGAGATAAAGAAAGAGGGGGCTTTCTCTCTGCCACCTACTTTCTTCTTCTAAAATGACTGGGACTTGATGGGAAACACATTTCATTTAAAAGAGAGGGAGTGGATGATCCACAGATAAATATATTTGGGTAATGGTGAAAGTGAAAAAGAAATTAAACACATTTCTTTGCTTCAAGGCTTCTGGGAATATTTAATACATGGATATGCATTGTCAATCCTTAAATGGAGAATGTATCATAGATTACTGACCAAATGTGTTAGCAATTGTTTTTAAGAAGTATCTATTAATATTTCCTAGACACTAGTGTCTCCTAGAGCATTGGTTGGAACATGCTGTATTAGTTTGCCAGGGCTGCCACAACAAAATATCCCAAAGTGGACGGCTTAAACAACAGAAACGTACTTCCTCACAGTTCTGATGGCTGAAAGGAGTCTAGGTGCCAGCAGCTTTAATTTTTCCTGAGGCCTCTCTCCCTGACTTGCAGATGGCCACCTGCTTGCCGTGTTCCCAGATGGCCTTTTCCTTGTGGATCTTTCTCTTCTTCTAAGGATAGCTGTCATTGAATCAGGGCCCCATCTGACTATATTTAACCTCAATTACATCCTTAAGGGCCCTATTTCCAAATACAGTCACATGAGTGGTGAGAGCTTTGTCATATGAATTGTGGGGGTGGGGGGAGGCCCAGTTCAGCCCATAATACACATCTTTCCTCAGACATCTATAGACTGACCCCAAACAACAAAACTGCTCTCATTTCCCTGATCTTTCAAAGGAATCATGAACCTCTCCATCCACAACACTCAAACACACCTAATCTTCTTCTGGATTTAGTTCCCCATTTTGTCAAAGCCAATGGACTGATAAAAAAACATTTCCCACTCACCACACTGTGTCCATAGAAATGTGCTCTAAATTTTAAACTCAAATAATAAATGAACTTCTGGAGTACAACCCCTTTGTGTACTAAGGACTCCCTAAAGTCAACTCGTATAAGATGAAGTGGCAGTATCAGGTAGTGATGATGTGTTTTTCGTTCTTTTGCTTTTTGAGACAGAGTTTCTCTCATGTCGCCCAGGCTGCAGTGCAATGGTGCAATCTTGATTCGCCTCCCAGGTTCAAGCGATTCTCCTGCCTCAGCTTCCCAAGTAGCTGGGATTACAGGCAAGCGTCACCATGCCCTGCTAAATTCTGTAGAGACGGGGTTTCAACACATTGGCCAGGCTGGTCTCGAACTCCGGACCTCAAGTGATCCACCTGCCTCAGGCTCCCAGAGCGCTGGGATTACAGGCTATAGGTGTGAAACACACATTTGGTTGTGACGATGGTCTTATACAAGCTACAGCAATACTGTTCAGAAAGACAAGCCACTATACTGAGAAGTTACACTGTGGCCAGATAATTGACACAGGTGCACAGCAACTGCTGAAAGTTAATATCTAAAATTCTATCTACATACATATTTTTCCATTATTAAGGTGATGGAATTAAAAATATAAATTTGGTCCTTGTCCTGGGTTCCTGGCACAGAGGGCATAAAACCCTTGAAATTTCCTGACTGTTAGGAATGTCTTTTGTTATTCATAACAAGCTTCTTTGCACCATACCTGAATATATGGGGTAGGTGTGGGAGGGCAGCCTCAGAATGAGATTGGTCACCAGAAAGACTCAACACTTGATTAGAGGATAGAAACTTCTAACCCCGCCCCCATATGTCAGGAGAGGTGGGTGCTTGAGATTAGGTTATAAAAACACTTTAACAACGAGATTTAGAGAACCTCTCGACTCAAGGTGAACACGCTGATATACTAGGAGGATAGCACACCCAGAGAGGGCACGGAAGCTCTGTCCTCCACCTTCGACCCTTGACCTATGACCTATGGATCACTTCCATTTGGCTGTTCCCAGTTGTATACTTTAAAATAAACCAGTGACAGTAAATAAAGCACTCTGCTCAGTTCAGAGAGTTATCCTAGTGAATTCCCAAACCTGAACATGAAGTTGCAGGGAAACCTAGTCAGTCAGAAGTACTGGTGGCAACATGTGAACTAGCGCAGTCCTGTGGGACAGTCTTTCACCTACAGGGTCTGCCCTAACTCTAGATAATTAGTGTCAGAACTGAACTGAATTGTTGAACATCCAAGGTGCCTGAGAATCAGACTTGAGACTAGATATTGCCATCTTTATTGAAAAACAAGTATTATTACATGCAAATTCAATGAAACACGTAATTTAATTAAAATAGTCTGATTTCACTTTTCTCAATTTAATGTAACTCTATATCCCATAACAGTCACTGTATATCATAAAAGGAAAAATAAAGAAAATTAACTACTGCATATTCCACAGCCTTATAGTTGTTAATAGGCTTATTAATATTTAAACAGTTCTAAGCTATAAACTCGGAGCGGCTAATGTTACATACTAAAACATAATTGTAACACTTTAAAACATATTATGGTACGTAGGAAAAGACAGCAAAACATATTTTCATGTGAAACAATAGAAATATACTATAAAACTAACAAATTACTCTTCTTTTTTTTTTTAAACAATCCCTATATTAAATCTACATTTAATAATTTGGTCTTCTAGATAATTCAGAAGGAATAATATGAGAACAGTCTGAGACAATTTTAATGTTTTTACAGCCAAGTTTATTATCCACTAGATTTATTTCTTAGTAGGCATGATTTCATTCCAAGATTGCAATCTCTTTAGGAGAAGGAAATACATGTGTTTATTTATTTCCCGGTTTGTAGTCTCACCCTTCTTCATGCAAATACCATCCCAATATATCACACTTAGTAGCAATCTAAGAGAGTACAAACATATGCACAGAAATGTGAAAGGATTCCGCTTACAGGCATATTTAACACATGCCTTTAAAATGGAAAACAAAACCAGTTTTCAAAAAAGATAATTTAACAATGGTAAAATCTGAACTATGATAGGTAGCTTTCTGCAATGGAAACGTGCAGCACTGAAATAATCAGCTATTTCCCTTTAACGTTCTACTTTCCCCCTTTTTCAATGTAAGGCAAGATCATGGCAGAAACATGTCCAGGGTCCTGTTGCCACCTAAGAAAGACGGAGTGCTTGACTCCTGTCTATCCTCTGCCTCTTCAGGCAGGTAAGGGTGTACACTGAATTTTTCATTCTCTAGGACTTTATCTACCTTGTGGTTTGTTGTGAATCACATCGTAATGGGTGGTAATAGAAAAGTTCACATTGTGAAAATGCCAAAGGTACATAAATATGACATGGTATATTCTCTTTGCCACCATTCAATGAGATAAAAAGGGTCTGGAGGCTTGATTGATCTACCACCCTCTCTTCACCCAAGCCCAGCACAACACTTAGCGAAGGCCACCCAGGCCAGCTCCACTCTGGGCATTAAAAGCCTATCTGAACTAATTCAGGTTCTTCATACTGAAGGAAATATACAGGTCTACAGTAGAGTGTAAGATCATGGACGTAAGTCTTGGACTTAACATTTGGACACAAGCTGTTTCTGCCTTTTTCGGTTCTGAGTCAACAAGGTTTATTTGCTTACAAAAATAAAAAGTCAAAAAATAAAAGAACAAAAACAAAACAAAAATGGTCTCCCATATGGTCCAGTCTAGTTCACTAGAATTCTCCACTTGGGGTTTGAGGCCAAGCCCCAGCTTGAATCACACCTGTCCTCCCTACCATTGGTTTAGATATAATCTATACATTTGAGGATAAAAGCAAAAAGTAATTATCAAGTATAAATATGGATATTCATTAATTTGTGAGTAATACTATTTAAAGTGCCTTTCTTTTAAGGAAACGTGGGTGCTATCTCAAGCTTGCAAAGCAGTTCAGGATAAATGCCTCAGAAATGCTGAAACACTGTGAATGACCACCGTTCAGCAGGATTCGAGCTCAGCTCTCTACTAGACGGTATCTACTACACTGTATGTTGTGTTCTTCACTATAAGGTTATAACAGACGTTTTAATCTAATAAGCCAAATTTCCTACAATTAAATGTATTTGTTTTTGATAAAATATACTTTTATCTATGTGATTTTTATTGACTATCAGTTACTCTAAACCTAATGAAAATACGAAGTGAGAAGAAACAAAATGTTCTCATATCCTACTTTACAATCTCCATTAACTGGTTTTAAGTTATCAAGATATCCAGAGAAGTAGTAGCTTCTACTTTAAATTTTACCAGCAAGCTCTCAACAGCTGGTATCAGTGGGAACAGTGGGCATTGTGACACTGGTAACAGAATTGGATAAACTTTAATTGTGCGATGGATACAAGAAAAGCCCAGAGTGAGTGCGAGTTGAGCTAACTAGGCATGAAGAAGCTTGCCAATGAACAGTAAAGTAAAAAGAGGTTCTGGCTATGTGAAGATGTTTCATCTTCTTGGGTCAACGAAGAGAAAAACTGCAAAAATACTACAAACTCAAAAACTAAGGCATTCAAAGGAAACATTAAAGGTGACTATCTAGAAAATGCTATTTCTAGGAACAAGATTTACTCAGACACAGAAGGAAAATGCCGGTGGGAGTGGGTGAAAAGTAATTAGAATTTGATATGCAAACCAAATTTGCTTCTCAGGTTTTGGGAATATATTTGGCCCTCTTAATTCTCAGGGACAAATATGATCAGCTTAACTAACCAGTTTTAATACATGTAAAAAGAAAACAAAAGGCAACTATAGAAAACAGAAAGAACAAAGGGGAATCATGACTACAGCTTTATTCTTCCGATATATGGTCAAGGGAGTCAACCAACATAAGAATCAGGTTTAAGTTGAAAAACAGCAGGACTTGGAGGAGGCATAATACTGAAGAGGAAAGGCGACAGTCAAGCCAACTCATATGGCAGCAAAAATGAATTTTTTTCTCCTACTGGTAACTCCCAAGTCACTCAAGCCCTGAGGAATTCATCTGAACAAATTTATTATTATCAAAATGGCAGTGTTTTCAAGAGCTAAAAGAAGGTTTAGAGATGGGCACAGGTCAGCAGACCTTTGAGTCTCATTTGGTCCTCAAAGACAAAGGCATTAGCAACATCATCAATAAAACTTCAGTTCAGAAAACTGTCAAAGCGTATTTTTCAGCTTAAATGAGAGAATTAAGAGGGAATGTGCCCTGGAAGAGAAGCCTCTCAGGCCAGTGGACGTGAAGATAGGAAATGGTAGCAGGAAAGGAAAAGTCTGTCTTTGGAGTCATGCTGGGATGCAGAAATATAGAGGGAACAAATTTTTCCTACAGAAATATCTATTCTAAAGGTACGGAGAATGTTTTCCTAAGAAAATGCTCAGAAGAGTATACTGTGGTCCTGAATCTCATGTTCAATTATTTTTCTTTGGTATGTCAATAATGCAGGGGTTAAGTAGAAAGTAAAACTGGAGGTTTTTAAATATTCAGAATAAGGAGCACTATTAGGGACACAGCATCCTGGGAAACATCTGAGTTCTGCAGGTACCACCATGAGAATGGTGTATTTTATTCTGGAAGACAGAAGAAATATTTCTGAAAGGTATTCCGTTTTATTTCCTGTTAACATTAGAAATGTGGCATCACAACTGATCTATTGACGGGAGATTTATGCCAACTTCGTCAAAGCCTCACACTTTCTGAACTTTGGACAGCGAGCATATACAAATAGCATCCCAATGAGGCAAAAGCCGAGAAGCTTTGCTCCTCTTCTCTCTGTGGTGTTCTTCAAATAATCTCTAACTTGCACTGAAGTTCACAGTGGGTGGCAAACTGTGGATGTAGACTATTCAAAGCCCTGGATGTTGGAAACACTACTTTGGTGAGTAAATGGTATTATTTTAGAGATTTAATCTCTAAATTAGAAACTATTGCAGATATATTTTCATTTCTGCTGAAGACTCTGAAACCCCTTACAAATATGGAATGCAGAAGACTCAGAATAAGCATCATTCAACTTTGAAAGAGCAGGAGGGTCTACTACTGTTCTAGTGAATCCAAGTTAGAAAGAAATGCCACAAAAGGGGAATACAAGGAGTGAAGTACTTAATATAGACTCAAGAAGAAACAAACCTGGGATAGATCAGGTTAGCTAGAGGAAGAGAAAAAGGGAATTCTAGGCACAAGGACATCATAAGCAAAAATATGACAGGTTGAGAAAGAGTACGGTAGATAACAAAGAATGGCAGAACAGTGCTGTGGGACACTAAAATATCCAGAGACATGGCTAGAAAGAAAGGGAAGGGCTAGTTCAAGGAGAGCCAAAGACGCATTATGAAAACACTCACAGTGGATCCTGTTGGTGCCAGAGACTTCGTAAAAGGGTTTACACTGAGGAGTAGCATAGTGAGATTTGGGTTCAAGTTTCAATTACATATCCAACTTTATAGATGAAGGATTTGGGGGCTGTGAAGCTACAGGAAAGAAAAGTGAAAAAGGTGATATAATAAAGTGCAAGGTAAATAGGATCTGAATTAGAGAAAAGAGCTGCAGTCACACAGAGGCAGATCCTATGTGTCCAATATTTAAGAAGTAAAAGAAGCAGGACTTGGTAATCAGTTGATGGTAGAGGGCAACATCAAGGACTGCCAACACTGGAAGAGGAAAACTCAAAGGATATGATGATGAATTCTATGTGGATCTCAAGTTTGAGGTATTGTGAGACACCTAGGTAGAGATATTCAGCGAACTGCCGGACATCTGGCCTGAAACTCAAAAATACATCTAGAGACACAAATTTGGGATCCATCAATACTTAAGTTATAATTATAACAGGAGTAAATGAGATCATGCAAGAATACAATGCAGTTAGAGCAGTGGCAGTGCAGGATGGAACCAAGAAGAACACCAAGATATAAGGGGTAGGTTTAAGATAAAGAAAAAAGAAAAACCAGAAGGAGAAAGAAAAGGAGAGGTCGGAAGAATTTGAGGAAAATTAAGAGAGTGCTATGTCTTAGAAGTTAAGAGACAGAATTTCAGAAAATAAATTAATCATCAGGATGAAATGCAAAACACAGGCCCAAGAGATGATCACTAATTATAGCCATCAGATTTGACGACCTAGAAGTTACTGATCATCTAGGCAACATCCCATTACATGCCATGTAAGACAAACAGCTATAAGGTGGGGGAGGCAGTCTGTTAAGTAAAAAAGGGGAGTTAAGGCATCACTACTCCTTCAAACAGTTTAGATGAAAAGCAAAAAGAAACTGAACATACTTCTGAAGAAATGCTCTGTCCAGGGAGTGGGTTATTTCCAGTTCCACCACCATTAGAAAGCAAAGTTCTACCACTAATTCCAAAACAAAACTCTGGATCTAGGAAGAATGTAAACGTTGCATGGTAGCTACCAAAAGTTGAGAATTCCATGTGCTTGATAAGAGGAGCCAAATTAAGCTGTGTCATTGATCAATCTCTAATAAGAAAAAAGCAATAATAATACTCAAAGGGATGAGGTCCTAGCTCTGATACTTAATAGCTCTACGATCTTGAACACATGACTTAATCCTTTGCTTTTCTCATTGTATAAGGATGTGATATGAGTACTTATGAGTTTTATGGGAAATAAGATACTGCACACACAAGGCTTAGCACTGTGTTGGCTTAGTCAAATTTGTCTTTACTGAGGTTAACAGACAAAAATTATATAGTGCTTGAAGAACTTCACTTTTTGTTTTCAGACGAAATTTTGTTCTTGTTGCCCACGCTGTAGTACAACGGTGAGATCTTGACTCACCCCAACCTCTGCCTTCTGGGTTCAAGTTATTCTCCTGCCTCAGTCTCCCGAGTAGCTGGGATTACAGGCATGTGCCACCACGCCCAGCTAATTTTGTATTTTTAGTAGAGACAGGGTTTCTCCATGATGGTCAGGCTGGTCTTGGACTCAGGACCTCAGGTGATCCACCTGCCTAGGACTCCCAAAGTGCTGGGATTACAGGCGTGAGCCGCCAAGCCTGGCCAAGAACTTCACTTTTAAGGCATGTTTAGTTGTGCATTATGACAAGTCCTAGTGGGATCCTGATTTACCGGTTCATAATTAGCTTCCCTAAATAGGTCACTATTAGTCTACAAAGGAGGAAAAAAAAACACTGCAGATAAACATACTACACTATATATATGTACATCCTTACACAGGCAAACGGAAATCCAAGTAGTATTCAACTGTAATTTCAAATTCCAAAGAGTCTTTCTCTTCTCTTGAGGTATACTTCTCATTAATTTCTTTGGCAAAGCATACACTGCAGATTTGTTCATCTTCGTGTTAAAAATGAATTAAACATAACTCTGAATAGTAATAAGTGCTGTAATGTTGTCTTCCTTTTTAATTTACATGTGCAGTAGTCTTTAATGATACAGGATATAACTCTTCCAGCCAATCCAGCCAATCCAAACAGAAAAAAGATTCAATTATTCCCCAGAACTATAGGCAGTTACTTATATATCAGAGTTTCATTACTGCTGGAATGGATTTAAAAGTCAGCATACAATAAAAGAGCTCATGATCAATCCAAGGATCAGAGAGAAAGAAATAAAAATACATTAAATTTCATATTCATAATATACAGCCTCATTACCAAGAAGAATGCTGTCACCTTTTCAACAAAACAAAACAAAAAACCTTCCTTTCAATAAAACAGGAAGTGAAAAAAGTAAAGCTCTATATCAAAATAATGAAAATACAGATCTATTTATTAAGACGTCAGTCTTAATAAATAATAATTGGAATTGACACAATAATGTAAGAAAACATCAAGTATGCATCTTGGTAGTTTATAATAAATGTACCTGCTGGCCAAATTTAAATTTGGAAATTGCACATATAGTTAATTTAGTGGCATAGTTCCTAACAAAAGTCCTTAAGACTTTTACAAATAAGAATATTCAGCAAAACGTTATTTATTGGAAGAATTAACTGCAAATGAGTATACAGTTAAACACTCATTGCACACCCCCACTTTTTTTTTCTCTCCGCTATACTTCAAGTACAATAGTCACTAGATTTCCAAAAGCACCAGAGAGCACATGAGATTTAGGTCTTTGAGGATATTTGACAGGTATTAAGTAATTAAAACTAGAATGTTTGGCTTTTATTGTTAAAAAAGTTAACTCTAATTGTAAAATCACAGTAAGGAAGACGAAACCATTTTTCTTCCATTTAGTAAAACTCTCACCATATAAAACTAAACAACAACAACAAATTTTAACTATATAAAACTCGAGCAACAAGAAAATAAATCATTTTCCCCACCCCCACTGTCTAGAGTACTGTAAAATAAGTGAAGCTCACAACAGTGGTGGCTAAAAGACTGAAAAAATAAAGTGCCATATTAAAGATTAAGCAGCATTCTCCCGAAAAGCACACATAAAATCCATCTCACATAATTGTATTACACTGTATATCAAGTTAGTAGTTATTCCAGGTATTGCGAATGGTACCTCTTAATAAAAAGTCAATAAATCAGAAAAAGAGTTCAATCACCCAGATTAAGGAAGAATGTATGACGGCATGTGATAATCAGAGGTAAAGTAGCGTTATGTGTTGGAATGAAGGGCAGAGCAGCAGGGCAGTGGTCAATCAGAGGGAAAGTAGCATTATGTGTTGGAATGAAGGGCAGAGCAGCAGGGCACAGATAGCTTCTTTCCTCCCAAAATAACTGTGCCGGCATTGGAATAGTCAACACGAAGGAATGAAGGAGTTACTTCCAGGTCTGGACTGAGCACCCTATTTGTACCAATCACTGTCTAGCCACCACTGCTCCTTTTGTGGCAGAATTAGACCCTTACAAAGAAGTGATTCTTTGGTTGAACCAGCAAAAACCCAGACTAAACGTATAATGGGAAACACAATTTTTAAATAACTTGAAGGAATTTAATTCCTGGTAGCAGTCAATGAAAATATCATGTGTTATATAAACACATTATCGGCATCGCAGGTGAGTACCATAAAACTTGTACATCCCTTTACATCCACTTTTTTCTCCTCTTAAGGTTATATTAAGCTAAATGGGGGAAACAACGCCAAGTATCTTTACATGTTAAACGTCTATGAAGACAATATATACCCCATCGCTTACTTTAGTTGGCAAAAGATAATCATAAGGGAGAAAAAATCCATTATGAAAACTAAATCTGGGCACGTCCCTTGGGTTTATTTTTCTACTGGGGTCAATCAAGAAAGCATTTGTTTCACGTCTCTCCACTGACGGGGTGTTCTCGAAGCAACCGACCCAGACCCAACTTCATTTCCTAACTGGAGCCTGTTACCCGCTCCTCAGTCCATTCTGAGACCGCAGGTTTCCTGTCTGGATGCCTACAAGTATTACATCGCCCAAATGAAGAGCAGCAACCCACGCAGAGGCAACCAAGAAATCCATCGGCTCTCCAAGTGTCGTGACACTCAAGGGCCAGCCGTACCCCGCTGGCCTCCTCGAAACGCTCAGGACCCTGCTAGGGAAAACCCCAGGGTGCGGGAAGTGTGAGGACAGGGAAGCAACCAGACTGCCTAGGTGAGCCTAAGGTGAGATGAGTCACAAGCAAGAGGGAGGCAGAGAAGTGGCGCAGCGAGGGCGGTCACCTGTGGGACCACTTAATCCGGCCCCGCCTCCAGGGACAGCAGCCAGAATCGCAGCCGGCAGACCCCGAAAGACGCCGGGAGAACCCAGAGCTGGGCCCCTTCGGCGCGGCCCGGAACTCACCGTCCACGGTTTTCTTCTTGAAGAGGCACGCCATGGTTAAAGACCGCGCCCTGGCGGCCCGGCTCGGCCCGATCTGGCCCGACGCTGGGGAAGGACTGGAGGAAAACGACAGGCCCTTAGCGTGTTCGGGGTGGCGGAGCTGAGCGACACCGCGGAAGGCGGGTATCCGCAACTACCGCAGCCGCGTCACCCGGCGCTCAGGTGACCGGGAACTAAGACACTTTCGGAGAAGTCACTTCTAGGCGGCGCCTGCGCGTTGTGTGCTCGCGCCTGCGCACTACGGAGTTTGAAGCCGCTGCCCCTTTTACCTCCGCGGCTGCCAGTTCCTCCTGCATGCGGACTGGCGGTGGGGCGAGTCCGGGGCTGGCTGGGGTAGGAGAACGTGGGAGACCGCGGGCGGTGTCCGCGGCTTCTGTGCGCGGGTTCGGTGATGACTGAGGACAGTCATCAGCCTTGCTTAGCGCGTCGCCCCTTGCATCGGGGGAAGCTGGATGAGGGTGCTCTGGACTCCGAGACTAACTGTGGGTTGTCCCGGGATCGCTTGCACCCACTCCTAGTTGATTTATTACCGTCCCATTGCTGTTAGTAGTTTTTTGTTGTTGCTGTTATTTTGTTTTGTTGTTGTCGTTTGTTTTTACTCGGGTAAGTCTAGGAACTGGCGGAAACGCTGAGTTCCGTACCCGGTGATTCCTGGTCGTTGGAGTTCACGGTCCTTTCGTCAATGACTGTCTTGGCAACCTTCCGGCGCCCACCCGTGCAGACTCCTGCGAGCCCCGAGCCGCTCCCCGGCCGCCCCTGGCCCCGGACTCCGACGGCCCGGTGTGGCTCTCCGGGGATCCATTGTCTAGAGTTGGGGGGACTCGGGGACGAAGGGAAGTGTCATCATGCTACACTTTTTGTTTAAGGTTCTTGGCTGGAAACAAAAAAGAATCCACACTGATTTGTATGCTGGTCTAAATGTTTCCAACTCTATTTCTTGATTTTTTTATAAATCATGAATCAGAAAGTGTCATGGCTATACTGTGATCCTGCTAGAATTCCTATATTTGGGCTTGATGTGAAAAGCTGCATATCATGTTAAAGCAAAAATGTAACCAATAATTTAAAAAATCCTTGCATGTATAAAATATGGAAAATACCATCTATGCGTGTGTACCTGTATACACTCTCTCAGTCTACTGTTTAAAGTAACACTGCCTTCCACAGGATAAAATAATAGTAGCTTTTTTTTTTTTTCATAAATATCTCCGATATGGAAGAAATCAAGAAGTGACTAATAATATTGATACTCTAACAATAGTGTCAATATTATTAGTCACTTCTGGATTTATGAATCATGTAGTAATGATGTAGAATGATGTAGTAATATGCAAGAAATTGTTGTGTTCCTCCTCAAGTTATTGTCAATATGGGAAGATGAAGTAAGGAAACATTAGGAAGAAATTTAAATGAGGAGATTTAGTCTCCGCACTCAAAACCTGGCCTTTTCTGGAGTGAGCTCTATGGCAGTTTGCCCTGGCTGTCTGTTGAAATGAATGGCATAGAGCTGAGCTTGAACGCATGAGAGGCAATAAGCTGTTATGCGCGTAGTAATCGTACTCCTCCCTGCTGCAGTCACCCCTGTTTTATTACTCCTATACAATCCCCCCCACTGACCCAATTGTAACAGTTGGGAAAATGCCAAAATGCTTAGCAGCAACCATATGGAAGACCCTCCAAAAGTGCACAGCAGGAGGTAAAGACAGGGCTTGTTCATTACAATAAAGAGAAAATAGAAATATTTACTATTTAAACTCAGTACTCTAAAGCTTTTTCTCGCATAGTTTGAAGCAGGGTGATACTCACCTGGTTGTACCAGTCTAGCTGAAGTCCATTCTGATTAGTTGGTGGCCACATTCACCCGTGTATATTTTGTATTAATATATCACTTCTTATTGAAAGGGCATGATACACTGAAATCTTGTTTTCTGGGGTATTTCATAACCTAGTTTCCCCCTCTGAAACTGAAATGTTTGCCATTTTGGTACCTTGGATTATAATTTGAATGGGTGCATTCTTCCGCTTGCTCAGCTTTTGAAGAAAGATAGCATCACATTGGAGAGTGCTGATTCTGGACACAGACTGCCAAGGTCTGTAACCTATTCTATGATTTTCAAGTTTTAAACCTGGGCCAATTCACTGAAGCTTTCCATGTTTCTTTCATCACATGGGTGAGAGATAACATTAGTCCTACCTTTCATATATTAGGTTGATGCAAAAGTAATTGGCAAAAACTACAATTACTTTTGCACCAACCTAATAGCTGTTGCCAGGATTAAATGAGCTAATGTATTAAACACACAAAGTGTGCTTGACACATACCGTCTTAGTCCCTCTGTGGAGCTACAACAAAATACTACACACTGAGCAATTTATAAACAGTCGAAATTTATTTCTCACAGGTGTGGAGGCTGGGGAGTCCAAGATCAAGGAACCCACAGGTTTTGTTTCTGGTGAGAGCTGCTTTCTGCTTCCATGATGGTGTCTTGCTGATGCATCCTCCAGAAGAAAGAGATGCTGTATCCTCACCTGGCAGAAGGGACAGAAGGGTCAAAGGGCAGTAGGCAGCTCCCTCACACCTGTTTTATAAGGAAGCTAATCCCATTCATGAGGGCTCCACCCTCATGACTTAATCATATCCTAAAGGTCCCACCTCTAAAAACTATCACATTGCTGATTAAATTTCAACGTATGAGTTTCGTAGGGGTACATTCACACTATAGCACATAAGAATCATTCAAAAGGTATTAGCTGTCTGTATTATTGTTCCCAGCTCTCTTACCATTTTTGTGCTTTCTCAAGTAATCTAATCACTTTGAAATTCACCCCTCTGTATTAGAGAAATTCACTCTGTAGTAGAGAAAACAAAAATGGAAGATTCAGACTTTCTGATGCTGATCTTAGTTGCCTTCACTCTATCAGCTACCACCTCCCAAAATTAGTCCATTTCTTTCTCTTTAATAAAAAAGTGGTTTTATTCCCAGCAAACTAACACAGGAAGAGAAAACCAAACACTGCATAGCCTCACTAATAAATGGGAGTTGAACAGTGAGAACACATGGACACAAGGAAGGGAACATCACACACCCACACACAGTGGCCTATCAGGGTGGAGGGATGTGGGAGAAGGGGAGGGAGAGCATTAGGACAAACACCTAATGCCTTCAGGGCTTAACACCTAGATGATGAGTTGATGGGTGCAGCAAACCACCATGGCACATGAATACCTTTGTAACAAACCTGCATGTTCTGCACATGTATCCCAGAACGCAAAGACAAATAAATAAATAATTAAAAAATGGTTTTGTTGTCCTTAAATCTATTGTTTGTATAGGAATTGACTTTTTATAGAACTACGTGTCTAACATTGGTATTGGAAGGATTCAGTGCAGATTTGTTTCTGTTGGTCTTTTCTCCTCACCTTCAATCTTAAATTCCTTCGGTTCAGAGAGAATGTCTTGTCAGCCCCTTCAATAATTTTCCTACTGGAATATAAATCATTTAACAGAAACTTACTACATAATAGCATTTTCATATTGCCTATTTTTCAATATTTTCCTGCCCAAATGACAAATATATATATATGGTTATATATATATATATATATATATATATATATATATATATATATGGTACATTTTTCTTGATTTGACACATTTAAATATAATCTGAAAAGCAGCTAACATCTATCTCCATGAACAGCAGAGATCTAGATAACCCAGATCAGGTTCAATAAATAATTCTGTATTTATGTAAGGATTTAGTATAAACCTCAACTCATTTGTTTCGTGTTTCACATAGATTCAAATTTGAGCATACTGTAAGCTATTTTGCTGTTTCGCTAACTACACTGTATGCTGCTTTATGTTTAATAATGCTACAGTGACTGTAATAATACTACATGACTCATATACAAAATCAAGAATAAAACTAACTTATATAACATTGAAAATTTTTTAGTGATATATAGAAGCTTAGGACAGAAAGAATCATCATTTTTGAAATATAAAAATCTCTTTTAAGTGACTTCATCTCTTCAGGCTGTTATAACAAAATACCTTAGACTGGATAATTTATAAACAGAGATTTATTGTTCACAGTTCTAGAGGTTGGGAATTCCAAAATAAAGTCTCCAGCAGGTCCCATGTCTGGTGAGGGGCTGTTTTTTTCATAGATATCATCGTCTATGTGTCTTCACATGGCTAGAGAAAAGAATGAGTGTTTTAGTTTGTTTTCATGCTGCTAAAAAAGACATAACTAAGACTGGGTAGTTTATGAAGAAAAGAGGACTCACAGTTCCACATTGCTGGGGAGGCCTCACAATCATGACCAGAAAGCAAGGAGTAACAAAGTGAGGTCTTACATGGCAGCATGCAAGAGGATGTGCAGGGGAAATCCTCTTTATAAAACCATCAGATCTTGTGAGACGTATTCACTATCACGAGAACAGCACGGAGAGACCCACCCATATCATCCAATTATCTCCCACAGGCTCCCTCCCATGACGTGGGAATTATGGGAACTACAATTCAAGATGAGATTTGGGTGGGGACACAGCCAAACCATATCAATAAGCTTCCTCATAACTCTTTTGTAAGGGCAGTAATTCTATTAATAAGAGTGGAGCCCTCATCTAAACACCTCCCAAAGCTCCACCTCTTAATCTTCACATAATATGAATTATGTTTCAACATTTAAGTTTTGGGGGTACACATTCAGCCCATAATAAGAGGTGAGCAATCAACAAAGATAAAATAGCTCCCCCAAGTTATTCAGTGAGTAAGGTACTGAGCCAGAATATGTGAGGACAGACTCCTTGAGTGTTTATACCTTATAACCAGCAATGTAAGCTGTTTGTCGGTTTTCCTGTGATGGTAACTAGAAAGGTTGTTTGTGGTCGGGGGTAGGACAGTAAAGACTGTTAACCTGTCTAAGGTTGTTACTTTCAACACTTACTGACAGAGGAATACATGGTCTTGTTTCAGGAGAGGGTTAACTAGAGCGAAATCCTTGCATATCTTCCCTTCTTGTCTCTATTCCCTTCTCTCAACGTATCCAAATTCAAAGCAAGTAGGCAGCACTTAATCTAGCTGACTAAATGATAACAATCAGATGAAATTACCCTAAACACATGCATCATTTTTGTATATTTCATGCCAAATAATGCATGGAATATTATTTTCATGTTTCAATATGTAAGCCTTAAAATTTGGATTTTTTTCATAAATCTTTGCATTTACACTTTAATAGCTCCAGGAATTCAGCACATTTCCCCCTTTGTCAAATCTTGCTTTTAAAACTATATGCCATAAAGAATGAGTGAGACTATTCAGACACTTAGTCAATGGAAAGCTAAATGAGTACCCTAAATGTGTACGGCTGCACATCATTGGTTTTATAGTCTAAAAGACTTCATGTGTTATTTGGAATATGTAACAACATGATCCTTCTTGAAAAATAAACTTTGCCCTGAATTTCTCACAGTGTTAATAGGAGTTGCACATGAGTAAATCGAAGCAGAATTTGTGCCCCCGGCACAACAGAGCATATGTATGTATTTGCTCTTCAATTCAATAAGGACTCTAAAGTGCAGAGCTACTCCCATACAAAATAGAAATGAACTTAAGCATGGGAGTAATGGATTTGATTCTTCAATAAAATAAAATAAAACTGTAATAGTTATCCCACTTTATGTTTGAAATGAATAGGAGTTAAGAGAGGTGCTGGCTGGATGTTCATTACTATGTATGAATCATTTACTAAAACAATGACATTGTGTTTTCTACACAAATACGGTGGCCTTTTTATAATAACCATTTCAAGCTACATTTATGAGTTCTTCTGTATATTTTTTAATTTAGTCATGTAACAAATCCTTATATAGCACCTACTATATGAAATGAATAGTGCCAGTTAGTCACTCTGAGGAATCTAAGATTGAACTAGATATATAGATCCCTTCCAAACAAGTTCAAAGCCCAATAAAGTTATTGGAGCTACATCAAAAATTAAGTTACAAGACACCATAGATAGCCATACAACTTGGGGTCACTAACAAAATTACATAAATGATTGAATTTCTGAGTTCAAATTTTGTTTAGAAGTATTGTCAATAATTGGGCTATAATGTATTATATTTAAAATATATTTTTATTTTAAAAAATACCTTCACTTTACTTTGTTTCTCCTATATACAAGAAGTGGTTCAGAAGCTCAGATATGCCTAAGATCAGATAAAAAACTTAATTTAAAAAATAATTTTAGATATTTTTATATTTGGAAATTGAAGAATGTCTGAACTGTGTAACAGTGAATTTATTGATAGACACAACGGTATTGACAAGTAATATCTGAATGTATACAGTGTTCAGACTCTGGAAGGATACTGTATCATAGTTTCAAGAGTTTAATATGAAAATTGCTTATCCTCACTTGTACTTTATAATTTATTCATGAGAATTATAATTTTGGCTACTAACCACCATTTTAAAAGACTGGGATAAGAAGTTTGAATCTGAATATTACTTTTGTATTATAAAATGTTAAGGTAATTATTCATAAGCTAAGACCTAAGCATTCAGTTTGTTGGAATTTTGTCAATAATATGTATTTATACCTGTGGTAGGATGGCTCTTTACCTGAAACTAACTTTTAGGTGTCCTTGTGATAATGCAATCAATAATCATATTTAGTGATGTCTTATTCTATACATTGCATAAAGAGTTATAAAGAAATATTAAGATAGGGTCTTTACCAAAATAAGGAGAATCTATTTTGGATGGTGATTGATACGGTGTGGCTGTTTCCTTACCCAAATCTCATCTTGAATTGTAGCTCCCATAATTCCCGTGTGTTGTGAGAAGGAGCTGGTGTGAGGTAATTGAATCATGGGGGTGGGTCATTCCCATGCTGTTCTCATGATAGTGAATAAGTCTCATGAGTTCTGATGGTTTTAAAAAGGGGACTTATGCTGCACAAACTCTCTCTCTTTGCCTGCCGCTGTCCAAGTAAGATGTGGCTTCCTCCTCCATGCCTTCTGCCATGATTGTGAGGCCTCCCCAGCCATGCGGAACTGTAAGTCCATTAAACCTCTTTTACTTCCCAATCTCAGGTATGTCTTTATCAGCAGCATGAAAACGGAATAATGTGACAACTAACCACACAAGCAAAGAACCTTTTATTAAGAGGATTAACTTTGTACTTCAGAACAGCAAGTTGAATTACCATGTCAAAACAGACTTTATGGATTACCACAGTTATTATGTCAACATCTGCTGCATTTGGAGGCGTGAAGAGCCTTAAGTACAATTTTGACTTTAGGTGGAACTGGATATTGATTTAAAAGAGAGATTGTTCAGACCTTGCTTTCTCCCAACTCTCTAGGATGTTGTCCCTCAGTTGGGGACAGAAGGATGCTGTATTAGTTTCCTATTGCTGCTGTACTAGATTTTCACAAATTTAGTGGCTTAAAAATCCCAAATGTATAATTTTATAGTTATGAAGGCCAAAAGTATGAAATGGGTCACAGTGAGCTAAAATCATGTTTCTGCAGGGCTGCACTCCTTCTGGAAGTTCTCGGGAGAATCTGTTTCCTGCCTTTTCTAGCATCCAGAAGCTTCTGGCATTCTTTAGCTACTTGCCCCTTTTTCATCTTCAATGGCAGCAGCCTATCATCTTCAAATCTCTCTCTGTCTCTGACTCTTACCCTTCTTCCACACTTAAGGACTCTTGGCTTACATTGAACCTGCTCAAATGTTGTCAGTTATTCTCCTTGTTTTAAAGTCAGTTGATCAGCAACCTTGACTTCATCTGTAATATTAATTCCCCCTTGCCATGTAGCATGACACATTTATAGGTTCTAGGGGTTAGAATGTGGACATATTGGAAAGACAGCATTCTGCCTACTATAGGTAAGACTAAGTTTTAAAATAAAGTATAAATTCACTGGCCCTACGTGATGTTCTTTTGACCATTCCAGTTGTAGATGGCTTTCGCAATGGTTTCTAACATCTCATGTTTATTTATAGCACTGTTGACATTACTGACACAAAGTGCTGTCCTTTGCTACATTGTGCATTATGGTTAGACATGTTGAAAATATTGACCTAACTAGTCTTCATTTCGCAGAAGTACTTCTGATGTTTTCTCAGATCAACCCTAGAAGATTTCTAGGAAAGATGAATTGTACAAATCCTGACATGACATTTTTCTTTGGAACAGACTTGGTCTAATGCTTTATTCCAAGTTCTGCTTTATGGATATATAAGTCACTTTAGTATTTAATGGAAATTTTATTTTATTTTTTAATATTACTATTTTGGTGTTTTTAGAGATGGTGTCTCCTCCTATGTGCAGAAATCATAACTCACTGCAACCTCCAACTCCCAGGCCCAAACAATGCTCCCACCTCAGCCTCCCATGTAGCTGGTACTACAGGTGTACACCACTATGCTCAGTGAATTTTGTTTTTTGGATTATTTTTTTAAGACAGGGTCTCACTACATTGCCCAGGCTGTTCTCAAACTCCTGGCCTCAAACAGTCCTCTCACTGCAGCCTCCCAAAGTGTTGGGATTATAGGCATGAACCACTGCATCCAGCCTACAAATTTTGCTTAATTGACATTTAATTTGGGGCTCAAGCTGCATTCATGGTATTAACCATCAACACATTTTAAATGTTTCAATGATTGACTGCCTTTTTCTTTTATCCTCCACATGTCTGGCACCTAAGGATCCAATACATATTTGTTATAGTAAGTAAAAAAAAAAAAACAAAACCTCAATCCCATTTAGTTTATGATTAAAATACATTTGGGCTGGGTGTGGTGGCTTACTCCTGTAATCCCAGCACTTTGGGAGGTCGAGGCAGGCAGATCATGTGAGGTCAGGAGTCGGAGACCAGCCTGGCCAACATGGTGAAACCCCATCTCTACCAAAAACACAAATGTTAGCCCCGCATAGTAGCATATGTCTGTAGTCCCTCAGCTACTCGGGAGGCTGAGGCAGGAGAATCGTTAGAAGCCCCAGCTAGAGGTTGCAGTTAGCCGAGACCATGTCATTGCACTCCAGTGTGGGTGACAGTCTGTCTCAAAAAAAAAAAAAAAAAAAATTAAAAAAACTAAAAACAAAGATGTAATTAATAAATTCAATAATTTAGTTGAACTGCCCATACAAATAAATTTTAAAATACATTTAAAAATGCATATTTGAGTAATACCATTCAATTTGTATTGTAAAGAAAAACAAAGTAGTCAGAAAAACACAACATTTTCAATAATGTCACTCACTTATTCATTTGTTCATTTACATGTGCTAAAATTTTAGAGGTTAAAGAGACCTTAAAGGTCATCTATTATAAGCCCTTCATTTTACAGGACACATAACAAAGAACTGCCACACTTCACAGAATTGCACACCTGTTTGTCAGCAGAAGATCTACAACTAGGAACCCACCTGATCCAGCTTTCAAGCCAATGCTTGTCCTGTACTATAAATCTGTCTTAATAAAGCAGCAGAAAATAAAGAAGAGGAGAGACGATCTAGAAGGCGAGCTCTCAGCAATCGCTACAAACTGTTGATACGTTCAGACATTTGGCGTATGAAGAAATGCCAGGATGTGTCCTCCACTTTCAGTGCCCAGGGTATAATTTATGGAGTTTACTGACACTGATTGTATAAATATCAGAGGCCAGCCTCTTGGGAAAACTTCTCATTCTGTTATATACATTTGGGCTAAGAATCTTTTTTTCCCCCTATTAAATATTTCCTGTCATTCAATGTGGAGATTTAGAAATGCACTCATTACTATAAAGATAGTAGGATTTTAATGAAAACAGAAAATTATTTTAGGACTGAAGCATAATTAGGCTGAGATGAGATCAATCCCTGAAAAAACATAAGCAGAAATGGGATTGGGATCACGATCGCATTTTGTAGCCTGAAACAGAATCTGCTAAGAAAATTAGAAAGGGAGGAAGGCGGTTCCCATGGACAAGCCATGATGGGCACCTGCACCCAGGTCGCCATACAAACTCTAAGCTGTGAAAAATAGTTTTCAGTTCTCACAGTTCTCTCAAACCCAGTCTGAAGTTATCCTGGTTAGGGTGAAGGGGTAGGGATTGGGAGAAAAATCCTAGTATTTCTATGGGATATATTCTTCATCGCAGAATCAGAAAAGCATAAAAATAAAAAGACAGACATTTGAACTCAATTAAAATTGTAGAGACATACAGTATCTTTGAGGATATAATTTTAATTTGAAAAATAAATCAAAACAGGTCTTATATAAAAGAATGACTAGGAAGACTTTTGCATAGAATCAGAAATATTGGTCAGATAAGAAGATATATGAATACAAACATATACAGATAATCTTAGTCATATTAATAATATCTACCATTACAAAGGAGGGCAGATTTCTTTTCTATATTTTGCATATAACCCATTATGTAGAAGAGCAGATCTAAGCCCAGGGTTGTGTGTTATCAAGGGAGGTCGGGGACTCTCTCCTTTGGGGTCATAAATACAGTTTTCCATCTGCCTGAAAACTGTTTAGGTGAAACATGCCTGAAGTCAGGGCTGAATCAGATGATCTCTGGGGGTCTCTTCCAGCCTATGGGTCTTTGAGAGAAGTTCCTAATCAGCATGTTAATGAGTACTTTAAATTTGTATTCTGATTTTTTTGACGATAATTACCAGAAACACTAAATAGAGAACGGTATTTCTACATGCCCCTTTAAAAGAAGAAAAAGAAGAAAGAAAAAGAAAAGATTTCTGCTAAGAAAAAAAAGAGACGTGACTCACTTGATGTTACGAAGGCAATTATCTGGAAGGCAGTATGGCTCAGCGGTCTTGGAAACGTCTGAGAAAGTCCAAGGCTACCGGATCTGTTCCCTGGTCTTGCGATGTCTTGCTGTGTGACCCAGGTCAAGTCACTTGACCTTAGTTTCCTCAAATGGAAACACAAGGGTCCAGGAGTTGTGCTTGATTACCTGACTAATATCAAGTTACAGGAATTGAATGAAGAATGGAATTTCATTTTGGATTTCATCACTGCTGCAGAGATGACAGATGGGAATCATATGAATTAGGTTAGCCCCTGCACTTCATTAACTGACAGAAAAGAAAGTCAAAACAACACGAATGGCAAATTAAACTTTGCAAATCCCTTAAGAAATCTTAATTTTAAATGATAAATGTAGTAAAGATTTATTTTGATCTGTGTTACAGTAAATTAATTGTGATATTATCCTATGTGTTCAGTTAACCGAGTTTCTCCAAAATTGGCCCTAGAAGAAAAGGAGTTGGTAAAATACAGATGCAGGCCAATACCTTTTCTTCCTGTATTCAGTTTTCTGGAAAAATATCTGTTTTTAAATATTGACGTATACCTGTTTTATAAATAGGAACAAAAGCATATCAGTCCCAATTATTTTCCTTCCTCCTTCCTTTCTTTGTCAGTAGTAAAATACATTTAATTTGAATTTCCATGTTTCTTGGATAGGAGGTGATTTACTCGGAATGATTAATCTGGCAGGTTTCCAAACCTGGCATGTAGGGTTAAGCACGTAATCTGAAAAGAGAAACATTTTCTAACAATATTTAATTACCAAATTTTTCATATGATTTAACTTTACACACATTTCAAAAGCTATGATGAACAGCAGAGGAGAAAAACACATCCTTCCCCTATAGAGTGTTTCATTATCTGTTACCTGAGGGATCAGGTAATGCTAGATTCTCTCTGTAAGTTTATTCAGTATTTATTATTGAATTAGACCTTAATTAAAAGACTGAGCACCGTACTTTACAGCACATGCTGTTTTCAGCATATCATTTCTACCAGAAATCACTGCTTGCTTTCAATAAACCTCCTCCAAATAAGAAATCAATCAAGAAAAGAATTAAACTTATGCATAATACAAAAGATAATACTTTTTCAAATCAGCCAAGAATTATGTTTCTGACATATTCTTTAAGGAAAGCAAATAAAAAATTTTAAAATAAACTAAGATGATAAAAAATGAATTGGCATTATATTTATGATAAAGCCTGAAAAAGGGAAATACCTTTATAAGATAGAATCTTTGGTAACCTGATCTGATAAGATCATTGATAACATTATCTTTATTTTAATACACTACAGTGCACTGAAGTGAAAGACCAAACCCATTTTGAAAACGTAGTTGGCATTTTGATTTGAAATTGAGATTATATACTGCCTTTTGTTCATGAACATTAAAGAGAGGGCAGGGATATCACAGAAGATACTGCTCTACGTGAGGTTTGGGGAATCATAAATTCTGGTTTCAACTCTGCTATTAAGCTTTTAGATGGCATTATACCTTAGTCCCACCATCTGTACAGTATGAATAATCATATTTTGTTAACTCACAGGTGTGTTGTAAAGAATAGAAAATAAAAATAACTCTGAACATACAAGCATTCTCTGAGCCAAGACAGTAAGGAAAACAAATGGTTAAGCGATACAAAAATGGGTTAACTTTATAATGAAACTCCATGAAGCATTTAACCTGAAAAGAGAAACATTTTCTAACAATATTTAATTACCGAAATCTTCATATGATTTAACTTCATCTACATTCCAAAACCTATGAAGAACAACAAAGCAGAAAAACACATCGTTTCCCTATGGAGTGTTGCAGTAGCTGTCACATGAGGATGAGATAATGCTAGATTTCCTCTATTTGTTTATTCAGTATTTATTATTGAATTAGACCTTAATTAAAAGATTGAGCATTGCGCTTTATAGCTGAAGAGCAGAGACTAGGGCAACTGTAAGCACTTGGAGGAACTCCTCTTTTTCTCTAGAAATGACATTTATTAGCAGGACCCAGATAAAATACCCAGCAAACCTTTGTGTCACTTCCTTGTAAATGTCTAATGCCAAGGTTAGCAAATCTGTATCCTTAATTTGGGTCAAATGTCTACCCCTGTGATTCAGGTACATTCAGAATACAAAGTAGTGAGTACAGATGTAGCCACTAAGTAATGGGCTATATCCAGTTATGAGAGAAATTATCGTGAATCAAGAAATCACCTCTGGGATTTCTAAAAGCGTGTTTGTTACTAAATGTCCTTTTGCGTATGGGAGAAAGATAACATGCTCACTTTCTTTTCTTAATGCCTGAGAGACTATTTCTTACTCTGTATTACCTGATAAATACCTTTTTGTCTTAACTCCTTTACCATGCATTAAAGAAAATCAGTTTGGAAATGCAAAGTTGGAGAGTTGTATGTTTCCAAATTGATTTCTTTGTACGACTTTCTGGTAGGATATTTGTTTCAATAGACCAATTCCTTTTACCAACCTCTCTTAGTTTCTTCCTTTTGTAAACTTTGAGCTTATTACAAGAAAATTAAAAAACACAAATAAGTAAGTTAAACCATCGTGGTTTAGTGTTAGGAAATTCAGAAGGAAACAGAATTTCAAGGATGAGTTGCCAAAACTCTTAAACATCTTACAGAGTGTATAAAAAGTATAAAATGGAGAAAAAGGCATTTTATTTTGTGATTATAACTGATGATCTTCAGAATTGCAGTTTTATTAATATAGGGGCAGAAAGTCAAAATGCATTGAGTTAAAGGTCAAGTGATGGTGGACAAGAAAGTGGAAGCAGAAAGGATATAATACACATCAAAATTTTGAGAGTGAAATGAAAGGAAATAGATAGTTTCCAAGACACTTAAAATAAAGTATAACCTCACCATTATGCCTTACAACACTGGTGGTGTGTATAACTCCAGTAGCTCTCTTTTAATTAGTAGATTCAAACACACATAGCCTATGGAGAAAGGTCAGAGACTGTATTAGGTTTTATTCACGGCTCTTTTTAGTCCATACTCCACTAGCCTTAGATGGGAGCCCAGAAGGACCTTTACCTTTTATCATTCACAGATTTTTCTCTTTTTTATCTTTTTTCCCATTCTTCTCATCCTCAAAGGATCAAACTCAATAGAGTATTTTGCAGTCAAGGCAACTAATATTCTTGTTTTAAAGTTTCATCTGGTCCTCATTTTAGAACATCCATATTCTTTTGAGTGCAACATGCAAAAGACAAACAATTCTCTGCTAATATTGATGACCTTAAAGGAAGGAAGCAAAAGGAACAGAAAACTTATGTTGCCTCCTGTATATACTTATAACAAGATGAAAGCTCTCAGTGGAACGATAATAGCACCATTATGTATTAAACTGATCTGGAAGCTACCTACAGCTACCTACGTCAGTCACCTGGAGTGTTATCTATGTACATAAATTTGTCAGTCAAAGAGTAAAAGAGAGAGTTTATCTCTGCAAAGAAAAAAGAATATATTTGCCTTTGAGATGTAAGCAAAGGAACAAAGGCCGGATGAGACAGGTGAGCACATAAGTAACTAATTTGTAACACCTCTGTTCTCTAAGTAATGGAAAAAGGGAAGTAATGGAGTGAGAAAGAATTAAATGGGTGAAATTGTCAGTTGAGAGAAAAAAAAAGAATTTTTAGAGTAGTCATTGTGCTGAATTTTCTAGGAATCAACAATATTTTGTTGTTTATAAGGCAAAATATTTTCTAACATTTTAATAGCTGAGGGCAACTTACAATCACTGCTGGCTAAATCTTGATGGAATCGTTATTTCCAGCACATGTGGGAACTCCATTATAGCTATTCGTATTGTCACTTAAGTTGAGTTATGGGCATTGCTAAAAATGTCATCAAAAAGATTACTCTGTGATTAGGCATTGAAACAATATGTTATTGTGTATTTAAAAGGGCATGAAAACAGAGCAGTGGGGCATAACTTGATATTAATGAAGCAAATATTCATTAGAGGAGGAAGGAACACAATTCCATAATTTCTTGTAAAGAACAACCAAAACTTTAATGAGATCCAAACATCTGAGATATTTACATATTTATTACTGAGATGTTTGTAAAAAACATGGACTGTTACATAAAAGACAATGCAACTTAAGGTAAAGAAAATTGCTGTGTATCTCAGAGTAGATGGATGAAATATCAAAACAAATGAGAAGCTTGTGTGACTAACTCAATTGTAGCACAGGGCTATCTTTAAGGTGTTTGATAGCAGCTTGCCAGAAATTTTCAGCTAATTTAATAGTAGCATTTTTACTTTAAGCAACATGTGATGCAACTGAGAAAACAATAAATATAAGTATAGTCAAGTAGAATAAGTCAGTGAATCTTGAAGCGCTTTAAAATGTCTCATAATAATCCTGCCAATACTAAGGACACTAAAAAGTGAATATGATGAACACAGATGAAGAAAGGCAATGCTATCATTGTGAAGCTGTGCATAGCTGCCAATGACCAAATGCTTCTTCAATGTTGAAGTTTTGACTTTGAAATACTTCTGAAGAATATCTCCTCAAAATGTTATTCTGTATGCACATGCACAAACGAGTGCACACACACATACACACACACACACACACATATGGAGGATACTGACTGAGCTGATGGACTGGCTATTGTTACCTGAAACAGGCACAATCCCTTTTTAACATTTGCCATTATTTCAGTTTTTGGTTGTAGTTAGATAGTGGACATACATTAGCTGTGATTAAAAATAAACTTACCAAAAGCTATGTAGTTGTTATTGCTGTTAGTAAGAGTGGACAGTTGCTATCTCAAAGTTTTCAATCAACCTACCATCAAAGGACCATTGAGAAAGGGCATAAGTCCTGTTGTCAAAAGAAAAATACCTATTGATATCTTCTGGTAAGATTAATGAAGTGACAGGTATCACAACTTGCAGAATAGGGATCAGAGTTAAAATGAAAATCTTGAAGAAAATAGTGAGGTCATAAATAACAGTGCCTCAAAAACACTTGGAAGTACAGAGAATGGCAATTGGTGAGAAAACACAGTCAGTGATGAGTGAGTCAAAGAGAGAGTCCAAAGAGTGGACTCTGACTGTGAATATATTGTAAGAATTTCAAAACCAATTTAAATTGAAACTTAGCAAAGTCATGAAATCTGCCCAAGATGACGTAGTCCACTTGCATGTTTCTTTATGTGTATGCAAAATATTTAAAAGCTTTAGCATGTCTCAGTAAGTTTAAAAGATCTCTTTCGCTGGGGATGGTGGCTCCTGTCTATAATTCCACACTTTGGGAGGTCAAGGCAGGAGGATTACTTTAGCCCAGGAGTTCAAGACCAGCCTCTACGAAAGTTACAACTCTTTGAGAGCATAATAGGGTGACCGTAGTCAGTAACTTCACTGTACAATTTAAAATAACTGAGTGTAATTGGGTGGCCTGAAACCCACAGGATAAATACTTGAGGGGATGAATAACCGATTCTCCATGATGTTATTATTAATACCTAGTATTTGATAGCATAATGGGATGACTGTAGTCAAAATAATTTGATTGTAGATTTAAAAATTGCTGAAGGAGTATTTTTCACAAAGAGTATTTGTGTTGAATTACGTTCAGCACAAAGAATAAATGCCTGAGGGAATGGATATCCCGTTTCTGATGATGTGATTATTACACTTTGCATCCCTATGTCAAAACATCTCATGTACCTCACAAATATATAAACTATGTACCCACAAAAATTGAAAATTAAATTTTAAAAAGTTGCAAAAATATAGTGGTGCATATCTGTTGTCCCAGCTACTCAGGAGGCTGAGGTGAGAGGATTACTTGAGCCTGGGAGGTCGAGGCTGGAGTGACCTATGATTGCACCACTGCACTTCAGCCAGCTTGGATGACACATTGAAACTCTGTCCTCAAAAAAGAGAAAAAAGGCCGAGCACAGTGGTTCACACCTGTAATTCCAGCACTTTGGGAGGCTGAGGCAGGTGGACCACCTGAGGTCAGGAGTTTCAGACCAGCCTGGTCAACATGGAGAAACCCCATCTCTACTAAAAATACAACAGTTAGCCAGGCATGGTAGCGCATGCCTGTAACCCCAGCTACTCAGGAGGCTGAGGCAGGAGAATCACTTAAACCTGGCAGACAGAGGTTGCAGTGAGCTGAGATCACGCGATTGCACTCCGATCTGGGCAACAAGAGAGAAACTCCGACTCAAATAAATAAAAATAAAAATAAATAAATTAGCAAAAAACGAGAGCGAGAGCGAGAGCGAGAGCGAGAGAAAGAGAGAGAGAGAGAGAGAGAGAGAGAGAGAGAGAGAGAGGGAGGAAAAGGGAGAGCCCTTTCAGCAAATTTAAATAAAATTCTTAAATCTGTTAGCTTCAGAAAACTGTATGTCATGTCTTAATAGAACTGAAAACCCATCTGAAATATCTTATCTGTAAGGATGAAGAGCCTGTGGTAGTGGGAACTGCTAAAGACCACTAAAGGTTCTCAGCATTTGAACCACTTTTTTAATTTAAATTTTTATTGTGGTAAAATACATACAATATAACATTTACCATTTGTAAGAAGTACATTCGTGTTGTGGTGCCAATATCTGATTTTTTTTTTTTGAGGCAGAGCCTCACTCTGTTGCCCAGGCTGGAGTGCAGTGACACAATCTCGGCTCACTGCCTTTGACTTTTGAGAATACAATTATGTGGAAGATAAACTGGGGTTGCAAGTCCACTAGATAAAAATGAATGAATTGAATATTTCAGTTGAGTTATGACAGGTCCAAAATTAGAACTGCAGACGAGTAGATAGAGAAAATTAGGATAAAGATTGTAGGAGACACATTATTTGAGGGGAATACAAATGAATTCCACTCTAGATATGCTATGTTTCATATGTATATAAGACATCTGTGTGAAGCCCTCCAGTACAGAACTGAAAATAGTTCAGAGCTCAAGGAAGATGCGGAGCTGGAGTCATCAGCTTTGTTGGAGTAAACTCTCCTAAGGAACATTCAAGGAAGTGAAGAAAATGGAATCAAGGATGGAGCATTGATGAGATCCAGCATTTAGGCACTAAGAGCAAGGATTCAACAATGAACACAAATAAGAAATGAGCAGAGAGAGTAACTGAGAGAGAGAGAGAGAGAGAGAGAGAGAGAGAGAGAGAGAGAGAGAGAGAGAGAGACCTTTTAAACATCTAATAAGGGAAGTATGCCAAGCAGCAAGAGCACCCAAAAACATCAAATATCAGTATTAAAATAGGACAAAAACTTTTAATATAGTTCATTGGATTTGATAAGGTTGTTGGTGACTCTCACAAGGGTGATTCCCTTGAATTATGCAGGATGGGCTTATGGGCAGAAGTGGTTATAGTGGGTTGAAGAACAATAGTAAAAAAAAAAAAGAAGAAAACATTAAATAATAATGATAGATAATATTTATAGAGCATTATACTATGTCAAGTATTGTGTCAAGTGTTTTGTATTATGCTATTAAATTCCTTTACCAATTTCGCAGAGTGGGTATCAACATTTTTTAGAATAGGAAATGGAGACTTAGAAAAGTTATATAATCTAACCAAAGACACACAGCCCTCTGTATATGCTCAAACAAGATTTTCATTTCTCTATTTACCCCTTTACAAAAAATAAATAAAAATTCAGTATATAAGTAAAAGGAAGTACAAAGTATTCTTTCAAGAAGTTTCACCAAATAGAGAAAGGGCATGAAGGGAAATAAGTCTGTAACTGAAGGAGGTAGTAACATGGAGATATGGTTTTTGTTTTTCTCTGGAAAAAAAAGTCAGAATTGTTTTTGGACAAGGCAGATTTGCCTATTTTAATTAGGTAAGCAAAAGAGAATCTGCAAAACAGAAAAGAGAAAGGATAATTAGTGGAGTGAGATCACAGAAAATGAAAGATAATATAATTTATAGATCTTGGGTCAAAAGTTTACTCTCTGAGAATTGGAGAAGTATGATCTCAGGCAAAGGAGGAGAGAAGTGGGTGTGCAGCACTGGATGTAGATAACTGAGCCTGGATGTAGATAACTGAGCCTGGTAGAGAAGTTAGGGGATTTTGTACTGATGTGTGTCTTTACTAACAGAGTGGGATAGAGATACGCTTGGGGATTTGAAGATCATAGGAAATATTTGGAACCAATGTTTCAAATAAGTAGAAAAAATATAATAGGAAGCACCTTATTGTTATAAAGTAGAAAACACATGTTTGTGTGAGTGCTAAGGGATGCTGTAATGAGATTCATCTTTACTAGTGGGTGAGACATCCATCATAAACGAGGATGAAACTTGGTGCTTGTACTGATTCATGGGTAGCAAATAGTTTTGAGAGTGTAGCAGAAAGATGAGAAAGAGAGAGAATCCAGGAAAGTGTGGTAAATGCCATTATGCTGAATTCAACGCTGAGCTGCAAAATAAAGTAGAATTAATTATTGAATTCCTAAGTTGAGGTTAAAGAAAATATGCAGTGTGGAGAAAGAGCCTGAGAAGTGCTGGTTGTGAGGAGTAGACCACTTTAAGAGTTGAAGGGATAGCCTGGGGATAAATGCCAAGTGTGGGTGAAGGGGAGGAAGGCAGCAAAGCACACTGACATGTGTGTACCTATGCAACTATCTTGCACACTCTGTACATGTACCCCAAAACCTATAATGCAATAAAAATTTAAAACATTTTAAAAAAAAAAAGAGTTGAAGCTTACCGGAGCACTCCTGAGCGTTGACTAGTTTGCATGTTCCATCTTGAGAGAGTTTCGCTAAATAAAAATGAATGAGAAATCCCCATATCAAAATTATAGTAAACTAAATAGAGGTTTTAAATAATTTGAAATTTTACTTCTGGTTGAGAAATTTTTCCAGCATAACATTCAACTGTGACTTTGGCAGAGAAGAATGATTCTCAAGAATATGATTACAGTGAAACAGAAATTCCTGAGCCAAACTTTTTATTTCATTAAAATTAATACATTTCTCACCACTCTCTGCAACAAACCCTCTTACTGGTGTACCAGGTTGAGCAGTTCCTCTCTGAATCCAGTTCTGGTTAACGTGGATGTTGCTGCGACTCTGTATCTCAGAGCCTGCATCTTCTTCCAGGTTAAATCTTGGATTTAAGAGAACATCACCATTGCTCTTTTTTTCAAGGGTTAGCTTTTTGTATTCATGGTCAGCCCGGATGACTGGCAACTATTTTTGAAGAACTTTTTTCATACTTTCATATCTCTTTATCACTAAGACCACATTTAAGTATTTGCATAGTATCAATTTGCATAATGTACTCCATCAGCATTTACGCAACATTTTACTATTTCATCTCTTCTGTTGCCTCTTTGTCTTCTGCCTTTCATTGTCATATTGTTAAAAACAAAAAAAAGCTATTTCAATGACAAAGACACCCACAGTTGGAGCATAAACACGTGTCCAGGATTACCATTGCTATTTTTTATAAAGCTCTGAGTAAAAGGCAAGAATGTTTTTACTTGGTTGCATTTAGTTCACTTTTCTTTTTTTGGTCTTAATCAATAAATACAGAGCTACCTGAAAGTGACTGACAATCAGATAACGTACATTTATAATTTTTCTTCAAAACTAACTTACTTTTTTGTAAGTAACTTTTAGTAACATTTGCCCTTACAAGTCTTCCTGACCCAGTTCAAATGCTACTTGTCATAAAATCTTTTCTGATTTCCCCAGGCACAGTTAATTATTTCCTCATCTGTGTTGGTAAATAACTCCACTCATATGTCATTTATCACTCACCACATTGCGTTGTGCAATCTGTTTGCAGGTCTGAATCTTTCTTTAGACTTTGACTTGCTTGAGGGTTGAGGCTGCCTCCTTTATCTCTCCTGCAAAAGCAGTAAACATGTGATTCATAAATGTATGATTCAAAACAGTTCTTAAATATTTTATTATGTTGGAAAATATATAAAGAAAAACGTACGAATTCTAAGTGTACAACCTGAGTCACAAGCTGTATCCAACCTTGCCATGAAACGGGCTCTCAGCATCACCCTGTCACTCTGAGGGTCCCCTCATACCTACCCTCTCAACCCCTCAGAGTCACTCTTCCTTCCCCGTGTCTCAGAGTAACCACATTCAGACTTTTAGTACCGAGATTAGTTTTCAGTAAATAATAAAAATACTATTTTACATAGTTTCTGGATCCTGTATCTTTTGGGATAATTTTTTGCTCTCTTTTTCTTTTTATTGTATATAAATATCATAAAACACAAAGTCATGATAAGTGGAAGACCCAGCAATAGTTTTGAATCAATCAATAAAAATGTCCAGCAGTGTTAATAATGCTTATCCAATTTGAACACACAATGAAGATATGTGATATACTAAGAAGTCATTGAGAATTATTTATCTTATTCTTCCGGGACTATAGGAACAGATATTTCACTTCTCGTCTCAACCAACATGCAATTTCTAAGCTAGAAATCTAATGATTGTTATTAACTGAATGTTTATGTCACCTCAAAATTCACGTGTTGGTTCCACAAACCCCCAATGTGATACTGTTTGGAGTTGTGTCTTTTGGGAGGTAACTAGGGTTAGATGAGCTGTCAGTGCAGCCCTCATAATGGGATTGCCTTTGTAAGAATAGACATTAAGGCCAGGCAGGGTGGCTCATGCCTACAATCCAGCACTTTGGGAGGCCGAGGTGGTGGATCACGAGGTCAAGAGATTGAGACCATCCTGGTAAACGTAGTGAAACCCTGCCTCTACTAAAAATACAAAAATTAGCTGGGCATGGTGGCGTGTGCCTGTAGTCCCAGCTACATGGGAGGCTGAGACAGGAGAATTGCCTGAACCCAGGAGGCGGAGGTTGCGGTGAGCCGAGATCGCGCCATTGCACTCCAGCCTGGGTAACAAGAGCGAAACTCCTTCTTGGAAAAGAAAGAAAGAAAGGAAGAAAGGAAGAAAGGAAGAAAGGAAGAAAGAAAGAAAGAAAGGAAGAAAGAAAGAAAGAAAGAAAGAAAGAAAGAAAGAAAGAAAGAAAGAAAGAAAGAAAGAAAGAAAGAAAGAAAGAAAGAAAAGAAAGGAAGGAAGGAAGGAAGGAAGGAAGGAAGGAAGGAAGGAAGGAAGGAAGGAAGGAAGGAAGGAAGAAAGACACTAAAGAGGTTGTGTGTGCCTCCCACCCCCACCCCACTCACCAAAAAGAGATCTTGTAAGCACACAAAAAGGAGGAACTGTCTGTAAGCTACAAAAAGAGCCCTTACCAGACCCCAGCCATGCCGGCATGCTGGTACCCTAATCTTGGACCTCCAGCCTTCACAACGGGGAAAAATTTCTCTTTTTTAGGCCTCTCATTTCATGGTATTTTGTTATGGCAGCCCAAACAGACTATGACAATGGTATTTCAAAGTTTTGTGATATTAGAATCATAAGTTTTTCATGTATTTGTTACATTTCGATTTCCTAGAATGTGTATAGGAAATATGTGAGAAACCCAGCTCTATCTTGCCTCCCGTAATATGTATGTTGCAACTGAGAGTTTGGTGATAGTTTCTTTTCCCAATGTTAATGATATAATTATAATACTGTCAAATTTTACATCTGTTTTTTCACTTAGAGCAGTAGTTCTCGATGAGGATGCTTTTGTCCCCGAGGGACATTTGTGGTTATCACAATTCATGTTGTGTATGTGAGGTGAGATGGGAGTGCTAATGAAATCTAACAGGTAGGAGTCTGCTGCTAAATAAAGATCAACAATGCACAGGACAGCCTCATAACAAAGAATTCTACAACCCTAAATATCATTAAAGATTGAAAAAAATTAAATAAATTTTATATTTTAATTCTATACCCTAATATTATTTGTTGGATTTTATGATTCCTGACCTTTTAAAATTGTTGAATGTCATCTGTATGCTGTTTTTGTTTTGTTTTGCTTTACATTTTTAATGTCAAGGGGATTAACATCAACTTAAGAGAGATTAAACTCAAAACACCTGGAGAAATTCAGTAACTAAAAATACCGCACACATCACTTTTGGTGCATTTTATCTTGTAAGTTTCAAGGAGGAAGCTGCCTTTCTTAAATGTACTTTGGACTATATTCAGTACCAGGTAGATATTACTTACAACAATAATAAAATGTATTCTTTTTTTTTGAGACGGAGTTTCGCTGTTGTTACCCAGACTGGAGTGCAATGGCACAATCTCAGCTCACCGCAACCTCTGCCTTCTGGGTTCAAGCAATTCTCCTGCCTCAGCCTCCCGAGTAGCTGGGATTACAGACACGCACCACCATGCCCAGCTAATTTTTGTATTTTTAGTAGAGACGAGGTTTCACCATGTTGACCAGGATGGTCTCAATCTCTTGACCTCATGATCCACCCATCTCGGCCTCCCAAAGTGCTGGGATTATAGGCATGAGCCACCGCGCCCGGCCAATTAAAGGTATTCTTAATCACAAAATAATAAAACGTGAAGGTTCTTCAGTTATTATTAACACTGCTGCCTTTTATTTCATAAATGATGATACCATAGTCTAAATAATATTTGCATTCCCTGGCTGTGAAAATTAACAATATGTGAAAACACCTTTCCTAGTGGAAAAGATACCAGATATAATTTACTTTCTAAAGCATCAGTCACAGAATATTCTTATATTGGAATGCTGTGTTTGGCTTTTAAAAAATGGTTACATATAAACGGTGATTCTTTACATGACTTTGCCAAAGGTAAAACTCCAACTGAATGATGTCACTTTAGTAGAAAAATACGGCTGTTCACTTTTTATCATGATTTACAATATGGCATGTATATTAGTAAAGAAGGAGAGGAGGAGAGGCAAAGAAAGAGCAGCAGAGGAGACAGATTACACCCAGACTGTATATATTATCACCCTGAAGTCAGTGGGGAAGGCTGCTAAATGCTCTTACAACTGTAATAGCCTATCTCATGTTAATTCTAGCCCGAAGCTTCCTTGCACTTCTTGTTCAGAGATAATAGGGACAAACCCACACTTTTTTTTTTTTTTTCTGGTTGAACAGCAGATTTCTTTTTTCCCAAGGATGTCAAATAAATTAAGCAGTCTTTGCAAACAGCAACACAAAAGCCCTTTGCTTTGTAGAAATTCCCAGTAATAACATGCAAGAGTTATTACCCCTGATACTTAGTGGATTTTTTAATGGCTAGCAATAATCGTTTTGATTGAATATTGGCTTATAATAGGCTTGTAAAGGAATTTAAGCACCCTTAACTGCTTTCAGCCTTAGCTTCATGTGCCTAGGGAAAAATCCCTGAAACAATAGATCTTGGAGTCATTAACATGGAAATATTTTATAAAAGTGAAAGTCATTATCTATTGACCTCAAAAGTAAAGCAATTAAAATGGATTGTTTATATTATTTTAAAAACAATTCAATAGATTATTGATCCTCTCCTTTGGAAGAGGAAATTATTTAATGACAAGGAATAATTTAGTTTCTTTGGACATTCAACTTTCTTTGATGCAGACTTTTCATAATTTTCATCATTCTTAGCATACAAATCAACCAGGATTTTATATACTGAATCCCTAATCTAAATATTCCAGAATTCTTCAACCAGTTGGGAAAAAAATATGTTGGGATGCTTATTAAAAGAAACCATCATTATCTGAAATATTGGAAAGCAAGACTACTTTAAAATTATTTTGTTTGATATTTATGTCTCCTTAGTGAGGATGTTCATAGGCTATACTCTGCTTTACTAGACTTGGTGAGTAAAAAAGTAATACTCCAGAGGCTAATCTACTGAAAAATATGTGAAGTGATTCTACTCTAAGGCAATAGAATCCACTAAAACTCAGCTTTCATAGCATGAATGGACAGCAAGAGAAGCAGGTTTGAGACTAGATTGGACTCTGAAGGATTATGAAAAATGATTTCTTACTTGTTGTTTTATCACTTCCTATCTCTCAGGGCAGGATAGTATCAGTAATTGAAAAATTCACTGGTTGGGACCCTGGAGTCTTACTGCCCATAGGAGACCACAGCATAAAGCTATGGGAAAGATGGTTATAAATCGAAGGTCTGTATCTGCTACTCTTCTGTTTTGATGAAATTGCTGGAAAAAATGACAGACTCTCCTAGATTGACAATGAATTTCCATTATTACAATGTTTTAAGTCACTGGAAGAAGTAAATGGATGCGTCTTGCTATTTTACCATGTACATTTTAATGCTTCTTTATTTGCAGTGGTTGATTTCGATTTTATTGTATATGTGAAATGCTTACTACATCTTTATAATATAGAAAGAGTTTATTGCCTTCTTGCATATACACAACTTCATCAGTATATAAGGTTTATTGGGGCAGGAAACAATATAAAAGGCCTTTATTTAATCGTTACTGAATTAATAAGGAGATACTCACATCTTCTTTGCATTTAAACAGATCATTTGATTGAAACCGTGATGAAAATAAGTACTAAACACTCATTGGTTATAATTTTCAAGTATATTTCTTGATTTTTATGTAGAAAATTGACAGAAACAATTCAAAATCTATAGAACGTGTATGTTGAATGACATGCACTTTCAGTATATTGGACTGAATATGTTCATTGTTTCAATACACCGGACTTGATGTGGGTTGTGCGGCTTTCTTTACTTATCACAAGGGCACATTTGTAAGATTGACTTCTGGGACTGATGGCAAGGTCTGTCACCTTAAAGTATAACCAATGGGGTAGAGAGACTGCTCACGATAGGAATCAAACTTATGGCTTTAAGCTAATTAGTATCATATTACAAATAGGCATTTAAACTTAACAGTAAAGTCCAGATTATTCAGAACATTCATATTAATGAGTGATCATCTGTCTTAACGTTTTCTTCCTCATCAGGCTCGCTTCCCCCATCCCTCCTCAGTGGCTTTCCCTGCCATTGTATAACTATCTTGGGATTACAAGCCTCTCTTCTCCTCACCGCACACCCCCTGCAATGATGTCTCTGACCAGACTCTCTGCTGACACCTGCACTAATAGCAGGGTAGATTATGTACTGTTCTTAATTATCTCTCCCACAGCTTGCTTCCATTAGCTTAGATAATTGACTATATGTATAACATTCATAAGCAGAACAATGTGCTATAGAAAAAATAAAGGAGAGAAAAAATGAATCTTTAGTTTATATAAGGTTAGCCTCATGTGGTGTCAGACATTGTACAGCATCTGGAGTTTTCGGGGAAGCATCTGTTTTCTTTTGTTGGGGAAGTCATTAAGAATTTGAAGTGAGATTCTTCAGTGGATAGGAGGAAGTGTTGTATACATTTTTTTCAGTAAAAAGGTATTCAAGAAAGAGTGTCTGTAATCCCAGCACTTTGAGAAGCCAAGCTGGGCAGATCAACTGAGGTCAGAACTGAGTTTGAGACCAGCCTGGCCAACATCCTGAAACGCTGTCTCTACTATAAATACAGAAATTATCCTGGCGTAGTGACAGGCACTTGTAATCCCAGCTACTCAGGAGGCTGAGGCAGAAGAATTGCTTGGATCCAGGAGGTGAAAGTTGCAGTGAGCCAAGACTGCACCATTGCACTCCAGCCTGGGTGACAAGAGTGAGACTCCATCTTAAAAAAAAAAAAAAAGGGAAAGAAAGAAAGAGAATGTCAATGAGGGAAAGTTATCCTCTCATGAGTGAGAGGACTCAAAACGCAAATAATGGTAAAAACTGATGAAAAACAAAAAGATTAGTCACAAGTTCTACAGCTGTCTGGAGGTCTACCAAAGGTGAAGGCATGAGTTATGGGGAAATGGGTTATCAACAAAAAATTATGAAAAAAGAACAAATATCTTTTCTGTATCCTTTGATTTAGTCTTATAGATTGCTCCTGTAATTGCTATCCCTATAAGATAGTAATAACAAATTTCTCTACTATATAGCTAGAAAAACTAAGTGTTGAATAGATTTAGCAATTTCCCTTAGTTGACAAATGATGGGACTGGATTTTAAACTTAGGGAGCATGAAGGCTGAGGATGAACCATGATCCAGAATTATATTTGGACTATTTGAAAAATCACAGATCAAAGTTGTGCTCCTTTAAAAGTAAACAAAAAACAACAACAAATACATATATACAAAATTTTTACTACAAGTCTTAAATATGTAAATGATGAATACTATATAATGACATATCAGGAGAATTAGAATAAAAATGAATTTCTGATTTAGTTGTCAGAGCACTTCTTTAAAAGCCAAGGTATCTCAGGAATAATTAAGTATAAACAGGATTAGGGAATTATTCAGCTGTAAAGTTACAATACATTTTCCCTTTCTTTGCATTACATAATGGGGCAAATTTCTTTAATTTCACATATTTTTCAAATTAATTTTCACAATCAAGTAAAGGCTATTTCTCTACTTATCTATCTGAGCATTTTGGATGACCTATGAAGACTTCCTGGAATATTATTATTGAGGTTCTAGAAATAAAAGGCAGAATTTTGCTCTCTCATACCTATCATTACTCTGATGAGTTGACCTCACAGACATGAATGTGCAAAAACAAAAGTATACTTTGAAGTGATTTATTAATTGAGCTTGTGTGAGACATAGTTGTTTAAAGCTGTTTTAAAAATTCAGATTTCCTCTTCCTTTGTTTAGAAATGTTTAAAGCTGAAAGGTTTTTGTTTGTGTTTCTGCTGACTTGCAGATTTCATACAATAGGCCTTGTTATCAAGGGTCTGATGGTGGTCAATGCAATTTGCAGTGTTAGCTAATTTTCGAAACTAGTAGTGAATTTAAAATTAATTACAGACCATTTTTGGTTCATTAGTGTCCATGTTTTATGTCTGTTTGTTTGTTTTTAATTGAATAGAGGGACAAAGACAAAAGTGCTGCTTTCTCTCATATGCAGAATTAAGTGGTTCTTCGAAGGAAACGATAATGTAGCAGCAAAGACAATAGCATCACATGATTTGGCAATGAAAGAACAGATGCATTTATTCTATTTGCTACTGGTACATCTTAAAGCATGGAGTCAAGTGGGAGATATTAAAATAATCAAGTGACAAAAATACAGAAAATAAGTTTTGCAATTTCATGCATATTTACTAAAAGGGGTCAAAGTTCTAAGCGTTCCATATAATCAAATAACTTATTAGGTTTGTGAGGTTAACTGCTTACAGCTAAGCAACTTGTAGCTTAATTGCTTCTCATACTACAGGAGAGTTAGAAATCTCTTTCTGGCCCCTATCCCCAAAGCGAGAAACCCAGCCTGAGGCACTGAAAGTGCTATGCAGGAAACAGTAGGTAGCATAATTCAGCCATGTCAAATTAACGTTGCTATCCTGGGAAAATAGATAGCATAATGAAGGAAGAATAAGGGCATTTAGGAGAGAGAGTCCTTCAGTAGGACATCCCTACTGGTCTCTATTTATGTGCAGAAAATAATGATTTGTGTCCCATTAAAAATAATATTCCGGAAATTAGTTTTGAGACAATGGATACACATTTTAGATTCACCCATTCCTACTTCGTCTTCATTACCAGGTTACTTTTCTCTATTGTAGCTAAGTTTTCAAAAGGGGACGAGGAAGAAACATTATATATAACTTGAGCAAGGAAATGTTGAATTGCACGCATTTCTGTGTGTGGAGTTCAACTTATAAATCTCCTTGTAAGCCAAATCTGTGACTGCTCTTTGCTCCTGTGGTTTGAAGCCATCCTCGCTCCTGTAAGATGATAGATTAACAGCAGAGTGGAAACAGCAGGTTTGTGTTCACAATGATAGATAATGGGTGGAATTAAAGTGTGCTCCTGAACTTGGCTGAACAACCAGCCTCATCACTTGAGACATTTAAAAATTCGCTGCATAAAGAAAAAGAAAATGCCCTTCAGGAAAAATCATTTCCTCTATGCATAGATAATCTGTCTTTTCAAGATTTTTCCTTGTATGAAAAGTGGAACTAATGGTATTTCAACAGGAGTATAAGAAATCTCTTTAAACTCACAAAAGAATAGCTAACCACTGTGAAGTGAGTGACAGTGGAGAAATGACATCCTGTCCTCTAACACTGGGCATGGAGTGACAGGCCTAGGAAAGGCCCAGTTTTACCCATTGCTTCTCATGAACTGAGCATCTAGTGGCGTGCTCTATGCTGTCTTTTAGCACCATTTTTACAGTTCATGGAAAAATAATGGAAACTATAGGTTATGCCAATAATGATAAAATTATCTATTAATAAAATGGCAAATAGAGGAAATTTTATTTTTCTATAACTGATCATATTCTCGCATATGTGATGCTGTGTCAAAATTACCTCCTTGATGTATTCAACAAAATATACAGTCTTGATAAGTGAGAGTTCCTGAGTCACCATTACAATAATACTCAAAGAAACAGTGTTCAAACTATTTCATATGATTAATGCAATTAGAAAAATAGATTTATTCAAGTATTAAAGTATTAGTTCTGTTTCAAAAACAGTCTTAGACACAAGTGCAGTGATTGAAAAAAGGCAGAAAGCCATATTACCCTATTATTTGTTTTAATCAGCAATAGCAAATGAAATATGACCTGTTCCAGATATTTGGATTTCTTAATGTGTTGTAGTGAATAGATTGTTGTTCATATTGTAATAGATTGGACTCATTGAGCAGGGAGGGGAGGCTGCATTATAATTAAAATGTTGCCAGAGGGGTTACCACAGAATGTTTCCCCAGGTTCTTAAATTCCTTGAGCCAGAGAGTTTATTGTGTTTTATAAACATTTATTTATTATTAGTGAGAAGACTTCTCAAGGGGTTCGACATTTTATTTTTCTTTCTGAGAAAAGCCCTGGGGCATTTTATATTATCTGCTCAAATGCATGGAGTATCGATGGCTAAGAGGATCTTAGTTCTATAATCCAAGGAAAAAACAAATGCTGCAAATGTATGTCATCAAATTTGTAAAAATTTTAGAATATTGGATGTAAACCCATTCTCAGAAAACTCTGTAGTCAGTTTCTGAGAAGGAAAGTTTGCATTAGAAAAACTTGATGTAGCATCTTTTCCTGATTCCAAAACCTGCTTTTACTTCCTTTTCACTTTCCACAGTTCTAATCCCAGTTACTTTGCCAGAGATAAGAAACATTTATTCAGGGTAAGGATCACCTTGCTCTTCCACACCCCTTCCTACCATTCATCTGTGGGATGGCCCGACCCCTTCTGGGTTAATGACTGAAAGGGGAGAGCTGTAAGAAACAAAGGCGAGCTTATTGGCAGGTACAGGTATAATCTGGTAGACGGCACTCTCTAAAGGTGGTTGTTTGTTAATACCAATACTCCCTGCTGGATGCTTTCCTGGGTTCCTCAGGTACATGCATGGCTGGGAACTTCTGATTGAGGTGCTTTCGAGGTGGGCAATACTGTTCGCATGTAGTCCATTTCACTCTACAGATGATCCCTTCTTCAGGCCCCTGCCCTGAGCATCCAAAGGCCCACCACTCTATTGGGGTCGCATAAACCTAACAGGCAGTCACCTGTAGTAGCATTTAAAAGGGCTTCAGGCGGCACAAGGTGCATGTGCTACTCATCAGTCAGACAGCACCACATACCTTTCTTCTGCCTTTAATGGGATTTGTTCCCATTGTAGCCTGTTATCTCTGCCTTTCGGTCCATTCCCTAGGGACTTTTTAAGGTACACTCTGGCACCAGCTTCTGTACCTAACAAACTTCAAGGGCCAAGTCCTGTCACTTGACTTAGATCAAGAGGGAAGAACCACCTCTTTTCTTTCTTAGTGAGTAGGGGTGTGTTTGTGTGTGGTGTGTCTGCGTATGTCCAGCTGTGGAGGGATGGTGGGTAGATGGTAAAGCACTCCAACCTCAGCTCAGAAGTGGGTGACAGGTTGAGAGTTGCAAATCCAGTTTTGCCACTCTCTTAGTAACTTTACATACATTGTGCCTCACCTCATTTTGGAATGTGACCACATGTAGCATGGCAAGAGGCATCTCTTCGCAGGGCAGCCGGAGAATGAGTGCCAGCGGGGGAAATGCCAGATGATTATAAAACCATCAGATCTTGTGAGAACTCATTCACTATCACTAGAACAGCAAGGGGGAAACCAACTCCATGATTCAATTACCTTTACCTGGTCCCGCCCCGGACACGTGGGTGAGATGTGGGTGAGGACACAACCAAACCATATAATTCTGCCCCGGCCCCTCCCGAATCTCATGTCCTCACTTTTCAGAACACAATCATGCCCTTCCAACAGTCCCACAAAGTCTTAACTCATTCCAGCATCAACCCAAAAGTCCAAGTCCAAAGTCTTATCTGAGACAAGGCATGTCCTATCCACCTATAAGCCTTTGAAATCACAACCATGTTAGTTACATTCTAGATACAATGGGGGTACAGGCATTGGGTAAATACACCTGATGTAAATGGGAGAAATTGGCCAAAACCAAGAGGCAGTTGTTAAACCTTAAAGTTCCAAAATGATCTCCTTTGACTCTATGTCTTACACCCAGGGCATGTTGTTACAAGAATTGGGCTTCCATAGCCTTGCATAGCTACACCCTGTGACTTTGCAGGGTACAGCCCACCTCCTAGCTACTTTCCCAGGCTGCCATTGAGTGTCTGTGGGCTTTCCAGATTCATAGTGCAAGCTGTCAGTGAATCTACCATTCTGGGGTCTGGAAAGAGGTGGCCCTCTTGCATAGCTCCACTAGGCTGTGCCCCAGTGGGGACTCTGTGTGCTCCAGTCTCACATTGCCCTTACACACTCCTCTAGCAGAGGTTTCCCATAAGGGCTCTGTCCCTTCTGCAAACTTCTGTCTGGATATCCAGGTGTTTCCATACATCCTCTGAAATCAAGGCAGAGGTTTGCAAACCTTAATTTTTGACTTCTCTGTACCTGCAGGCCCAATACTATGTGTAAGCTGCCAAGACTTGGGGCTTGTGCCCTCTGAAGCAATGGCCTGAGCTGTACCTTGGCCCCTTTTAGTCAATGCTGAGATGCAGGGCACCAAGTCCTGAGGCTGTACAGAGCAGCAAGGAGGCCCTGGACCCAGCCCATAAAATTATTTTTCTCTCTTTGGCCTCCAGGCCTGTGATGGGAAGTGCTGCTGTGAAGGTTTCTGACATGCCATGGAGATATTTTCCCCATCGTCTTGGTGATTAACGTTGGGATCCTTGTTACTTATGCTAATTTCTGCAAGTCTTGAATTTCTCCCAAGAAAATCTGTTTTTCTGTTTCTATTGCATCATCAGATTAGAATTTTCCAAACTTTTATGCTCTGCTTCCTCTTGAACACTTTGCTGTTTAAAAATTGATTCCACTCTCAAAAGAAATAAAGAAAGAAAGAAAAAGAAGTTTCTTCTGCCAGACACCCTAAATCATCTTTCTCAAGTTTAAAGTTCCATAGATTTCTAGGGTGGGGCAAAATGCTGCCAGTCTCTTTCCTAAAGCATAGCAAGAGTGACGTTTACCCCAGTTCCCAACAAGGTCCTCATCTCCATTTGAGCCCCCCCATCAGTCTTGACTTCATTGTACATATCTCTATTAGCATTTGGTCAAAGCCATTCAACAAGTCTCTAGGAAGTGACAAACTTTCCCAGATTTTTCTGTCTTCTTCTGAGCCCTCCAAACTGTTTCAACCTCTGCCTGTTACCCAGTTCCAAAGTCATTGTGCATTTTGGGGTAATCTTATAGCAGCACCCCGCTTCTGGTACCAATTTACTGTATTAGTCCATTCTCATACTGCTGTGAAGAAATACCCAAGACTAGGTCATTCTTAGGTATTTTAATTGGCTCATGGTTCTGCATGGCTGGGAAGGCCTCGGGACACTTACAATCCTGGTGGAAGGCACCTCTTCACAGAGGTGAGAATGAGTGAGCAGCAAGAGTGAGAATGAGTGCCAGCAGGGGAAATGTCAGAGCCTTATAAAACCAACAGATCTCATGAGAAATCACTATCATGAACAGCAGCGGTGAAACCACCCCCATGATTCAATCTCTCCACCTGGTCCCACTCTTGACACATGAGATCATTACAAGCCAAGGTGAGATTTGGGTGAGGATACCTAGCCAAACCATATCACTGGGTTGCTCATTAGAGACAGGGAATAAATGAGAGGAGGCATTAAGAAAGAGTTCTAGATTTCTGTCTTAAGCAACAAAACAAAAATGTGTGTCATTAATTGAGATGTGGAATATAGAAGGAGGAACAAGCTTGCATAAAAGATGATAGTCAAGGATGCTTTTCATTGTGTAACAAAGACAGATAGGTGTTTATATACATATATGTGTGTAATCTATACTCACATTAACTGTATGTGATATAGATTTGTCTCAAGTAATTCTTTTTGTCACTTTTAAAGAGATTCAAAGTTGAAAGACTTTCACAAAGAAGCACAGGAATTGAAGTCTTATTTTCATTACCAACTACAGATAAGATTCTGGTGCTTAGAACAGGAAAACAAGTAGTAAGTGTTGGCTTCACATTTCAATAGAAATGACTGGAGCCTTCTGAATTGTTGCATAAAGTCTTTTAGCTGGGGATTGCAGGCACATAGCTGAAACACTGGCTATATAACGCATTATTTTGCTGGAGTCTGGGAGGTCAACTCAAGGGATTCTCCACAGTCAGTATTTTTAAATGAGCATACTACCATTGCAATGGCTATTTCCATTCAGCTAATTCAAAGTAAAGTAAAGGAAGTATAAGAATTCGACTTACTAACATGGAATCAACAGTCTTTAGTCTGAAAATCTTTTCTTGTGAATCGAAAATTAAGTGGTTTTGTTGAACCATGGCTAAAAAATCTCAGGGCTTTCTGAAGCCAAGGGGACGGACCACTGTTTTTGCATTTCCATCATCTGACTAATATTGCATATGGTTTCTGACTTACAGTGGTTTGACTTAAAAATTTTTACTTTACGGTGGTGTGAAAGCAATATGCATTCATTAGGAACTATATTCTGAGTACCCATACCACTATTCTGGGTTTTCTTTTTCCACTTTAAATACAGTATTTCATAAATTATATGAGATATTCAACACTATTATAGAACAGGTTTTGCATGAGATAATTTTGTCCAGCTGCAAGTTAATGTAAGTGTTCTGAACATGTGTAGGTTAGGCAGGGCTAAGCTATGAAGCTCAGTAAATCCAATTATGACGTCTTATATTTGCAGGTTATGATAGACTTGTTGGGACATAAGTGCATTGTAAGTTGAGGAGCATCCATGTATAGAGAAGGTCTCAGAGGCTAAAACGAAAAGAGCAGTTTGTTGATTATAGAGCTCATTGTACTTAGATTAGGACTGAGCTCAGTTAAAAAATGATATTTATTCCTGAATTACCCAACATATCAGTGCCTGATTGCAGAAATGACCATTATTCTTTATAGCTACTCCATTCAAGTGGTGAAGTTTATTATTCCCTTCCTCTAATCTGGTTGGCTTTGTAATTTGCCTTGGTCAACAGAATTTAGCAGAGGTGATGCAATGGTTGTGAGCTCAGGCATCGGGACACTGTGTGTGTCTTTTCTCCTTACACTATCGACTAGCATTTGAACAAGCCTAACTAACCTGCTGCATGACAAGAGAATGGTTCAGTTACTCTTGTTGCCCCAGATAGATGTCAGTTGTCCAATATTCAGACATGAGTGCAGAACTCAGCCATCACATTGGCTCATTGCAGATACATGCATGAACCTAGGTGTGATCAGCAAAGGATAGCCTAGATCAGCACATGATTCAGCCCACCTGTAGACTCATGAGCAATAATAAACAGTTGTTGTTTTAAGCCACTAAATTTGGGGGTGGTTTATAACATAGCAAGAGCTAACTCATAGGAATTATTCCTACCATATTATTGCCTTTCTTATTTTGCCCCAGTCTTCTGATTTTGGAGGCATTTAGACTAGGTCTTATTGCATGTATATATAAAAGACAGCTATATGAGCCAATTATTAGAATAGGTACAAAGTGCCAGTTATCATGTAAATAAAACATTGTATTTTAACCACATTCTAGATTTTTAAACTTTTATTTTATGTGTATTTATTATAAATTCTGCAGATACAATATAAATGATTAAGGTGTTATTTTCTAACTTTAGAAACTTAAAAATATAATTTGACTATTAACAAATATTAGTGGTATCCTACGCAACAATCCTGCATGATCTGCACATGTACCCCAGAACCTAAAGTACAATAAAAAAATTATTAGTGGTATCAATACTCTTAAAACAGGAAATAAGGTAATTTGTCTCATTATTTGCCTTATATTTTAGAATTTATTTTAAAAACTGGGGAATGTTAAGAAATTTTTTGTCCATATTATTTATTACAGCTATGTGATAATATATTTCCTCCTAAAAGTAGATATATTTGGGCCAACATTCAAGAAAAAATGTACATTTTAAGTCATTTTTAAAGGAATAGATGAATAGAGAGTAATATAGCCACTCTGTACATTCATGTTATACTGTCCCTTATTAGTGGTTTAGATTTAGCCAATTTCTATTGGGATCAGCAAAGAGCACACTGTGACTAATTATCTAATCTGTACCTCCAGGGTTTTAGTTATGGTCTCTTGTCCAATTAAAAATACTCACATGCAGTGCAAGATTTTTTTGTAGCTTTTTATAAAAGTGTTTGGTATGTTGACTGGTAAGTACAGTTAGTTATATTAATTGATATAAGCCTTATTTGGAACACTTCCAAAAAGCAATGGCCAGTATAAAAATAAACATTCTCTTTCAAATGAAAGCATTTCCTTTTATATAAGAAAAAATGTGGATCAAATTTAACTGAATTCATTCTATTATGACATTATTAATACTTAGTAATATTATTATTATTTATTTATTTTTTATTTTTTATCTGGAGAAGACTCTCACTCTGTTGCCCAGATGGACCGCAGTGGTGTGATCTCTGCTCACTGCAACCTCTGCCTCCCAGGTTCAAGCAATTCTTCTGCCTCAGCCTCCTGAGTAGCTGGGACTACAGGTGCTCATCACCATGCCTGGCTAATTTTTGCATTTTTACTGAAGATGAGGTTTCACCATGATGACCAGGCTGCTCTTGAACTCCTGGCCTTGTGATCCACCCACCTGGGCCTCCCAAAGTGCTGAGATTACAGGTGTGAGCCACCATACCCAGTGATAAAATTATTTTTGGAACAATAATAAAGCAATAAAGGTTTTATAATTAATTAGTATGAGCATATCTTTGGCCATCTTTCACAGTTTCAAAGCTAAAATGAACAAGCATAAGCATATTATAATTTATTCTGTGGCGAACACTGGTACAAGTGTTATTAATATTAGCTGATTTAATTCTCATTAACAACCCTACAGGTACTATTATTATGTTCATGTTACAGATGCAAAAGTTAAGACAAGAGAGAGAAAAATTAAGGCAAAGAGAGATAAAGAAACTTGACCAAGGGTACATGGCTAATAAACAGCAGAACCTGGATTTTACCTCAGAAGCCAGAGTTTATCACCCGTATTGTTAATGTCTATTCTACAAGGATGTTTGCTTCCTGAGTTCATCACATTGTGGATATCATTAAATATTTGGCTCCCATTTCAGAAATGAGACACTTCTTTTTAAAACTATGAGATAATTTTTAAGGAATGGGCTACTTTTAGTAACTCTTTTATCTTTTTAATGATATTGCTCTCACAATTCTCAGCATTGGTTTTGTCCTTTTATAGACATAAAAGGAAGGCTGGATATTAGCTGAAGCCTTGAAATATGTTTCAAACGTTTTAATATTTAGTCTAACCCATGCTAGATACAGAAACTGGGTACTTGAGTAAATACATTATGTATTTACTGAAGTATATAATATATATGCATAAATATATAAATATATTTATTTAAAACAAAATCTGACAGCACGAAAAGCATCCAAATACTCAAATATTCTGTTTGCCTAAAACTCGAAGTGAAGCAACAGATGGAGGGGAGGATACGGAGACTCTCCAGGGCGCTTACTAATTATCATGTGCTACTGTAGGCACCAGCACTGTAGATAAATTGTCAGTTGTATATTATATTTATCACTAATGGCATCCTTTATCTGCAGGCTATTTTCAGAAGCTAAGTACTCTGCCCAAACTATTAACCACTTCATTTAGCCCAAAGTGGAAAGGGGGCTTTTATGAGTACAAATGTATGGTAGTAGCAGTCAAATTCATAATTTAGTAATGCATCATGAATCCTTAACTTTCCCATTTACATATTCTACTTTGAGGGCAAATATAGGTTCTCTTTCAAAAGTATGGCTGTAAAATATTATCTCCAGGAAATAAAAAATTATTCTAATATGGCATAGCAACAGGATATTATTTCTCAGTCAACTTTTTGCTATATTTTTCCTTAGGGCAATATTTAATGCTGTCATTATAAAATACTTTGACAGAACATAATTTCTGTAAACGTAAATGCTGCAAGGGATTTCTTTAAAAAGATATCCTCAACTTTATTGTGGAAAAATCAAATTGGCTTTTTTAAACTTAGGAAGTTATGTATAATAGAAGGAAATATTACTAATATCTAGATGAAACTATACATTTTTGGTTGAAACAACGTAATTTCTGCAATATTCTATTCAGAACACATCCAAATTTTGTATGTTAAGGTGGAAAATGTAGCAAGATGATGGTTAGAAATATAAATGTAGAATCATTTAGAAATTAATTTTTTTTTTTTTTTTTTTTTAGACGGAGTTTCGCTCTTGTTACCCAGGCTGGAGTGCAATGGCGCAATCTCGGCTCACCACAACCTCCACCTCCTGGGTTCAGGCAATTCTCCTGCCTCAGCCTCCTGAGTAGCTGGGATTACAGGCATGCACTACCATGCCCAGCTTAGAAATTAAATATTTTTAAGAGATTGAAATTAAATAGCAAAAGAGGTAGTGTTTGGAACAGTGGGTATTCTGGAAACAAGTGTTTGAAGACTCAATTGGGTAAAAAAGTAAGTGCAATAAAGATCCTGCTTGGGTGACACGGTAACAGTGTGAGGGTGGCCTGTCCGTTCTGCCCTGTGTGGCAGGAGCAGCCTCAGAGTTCTGAAGTCTTTTCCTATGACTTCTCTCCTGACTTGTATCTTTGAGATCAGAATTAGGAGGAAAGAGAGAGAGGTTTGCTTACCCTAGTGGATTATACATCCCAAACACTGGAGAAAAGTTAAGCAGGTTACCAGTGTTTCAGCATTTCTCTTTTTCTGGCAGTATTTGTAGGTTACACAAGGACTGGCTGTGGCTCATATGAAGTCGGCTGGGCATATTCTGAAGGCTTACAAGCTTATAGTCTGTCAGAGTAGTCAATAACAAGCAATATGAATTTGCTGCAGCAAGCTGCAGAGAAACAAAAAGCAAAATTCTAATTGTCTACATTTCAAGAGAAAACCTGAAGAAAGATTTTGAAATGAACCATGAGAAAATTTGAAAGACAAAGGAGTCAGCATAAGGAAGAAAGCTCACTGAAAGGGAGACACAAGTACCCGGGATTCAAGGAAATGCAAATTAAATGATAAATGATACCTTGTCTTTGCCCATCAATATGAAAATATTTTTAAATGATAAATTAAAATATTAAGAATGGTATGGTACAGGGCTTCTCAAAGATTGATCCAAGAACATTGGGAATCCCCAAGAACTTTTCAGGAAGACTATATGGTCAAAGTATTTTCACATTTGTATCATGACACTATCTGCCCTCTCATGCTCATTTCTTCCCAAATGATTTGTAGAGTTTTCCAAACGTTATCTAATGTGTGACGAGTCATCACTCCAATAACTAACAGAATGTGAGCTTGTGTGTTTATATTTTTCTAATTTTAATTTCTATAATGGTAAACAAAGATAGTAAAAACTCACACAAACAGAAGTCCCCTGGGATCTTCGGTAAGTGTTGAGCGTATAAAGGAGACCGAAAAGATTGAGGGCTGCTCATGCAGTTATAATGAATACATGGTTTTGCAGAGTGTAAACTGCTTGATTTAAATCAGGAATCTTAAAAATAATCATTTCTTTGATCTAACTTTCGCTTATGACAATCACATCTAACAACAATCAGAACATAGACTAAACATTATTTATAATAAAGATATCATAATATTAACATAGTTAAGCATTGGATTATTAAGAAAGGGAAATGTTTTAAGAAATGTTACTAACAGAAATCAAACTTTCAGGGATTTAGAAAATGATTTAAACACTCATTTTAAAATAATTATTCATTAGTAAAATTATTGTAATTTATTTGCCTATCAAGGAAACAGAGTTACGTAGTGGTTAGAAGCATGCCTTTGGTAGGCGGTGTGCCTGGGAGCTTACCATCACTTAAACAGTTGGCTCCAATGTGACATTTAAAATGCAACAATCGTTTTAAAGCTCAGACTCTGTATCTAATTGGGCACTATCATCACGGTGCCTCCAAAACAGGGTTGTTGTATTAATGAGATGCTGCATGTAGCATTTAGCGTGAAGCTTGAGATATTGTTCAATAAATGTTAACTATTATAAATACCCATGCAAAATATTGGAAGCTAAACTAAAATCATTTATTCATTTGGTAAAGGTTTACTACATACCACCAATGTTCCATGCACTGTTCTAGGCACTTTGGTCAGATCTTTGAACAAAAGAAACAAACTGTTATGTTGGAGCACACATTAAATACAAATTTCTTTAAAAGATGGGGTCCTAAGTAATTTTCTTTTTCTTATTGATATTTTCCAAATTTTCTTCAATGAGTATTAATTTGGGCAGAAACTAGAAACATATATCCAACATAGATGAGGTGAGTAGCTTCTGTTTTTGATCCATTTTTTCCATTTTTAAATATGAAAAACTTAAATATTTAAAAAAATTATGTGGTTTATTTTCAGAAAAAGAAAAAAATATATATTAAGAAATTATGATTGGCAACACTACAATCTCTAGCTAGTCTTTTCAAAATGTTAAAACCAGTGGAATTAAAATAATTTTATCAGACAAATCAAATTTAGTGATAGGTCTATGCTACATTAAATAAAAATCATATGGCCAATTAAATAAGAACACGGTGTTTTAAGCTTTCTGAAAAACATTTTTCAGTATTCATGAGATACAAGAAAAGTTTAAATCCTCTGACAAAGTAATTCAACTTCTCGGAATCTATGACAAATAAATTATCTGAAAAGTCTAAAAACACTTTATCAAAACACTGATGTCAAAACACACACATACACAATAGCAGTAGGTAAAGAAATAACCTATCAAAAAAAAAAAAAGAGAGAAAAGTTAAATTAATTGTAGGACAGCCACAAAACAATCTAATATAGCCAGTAAAATAAACTTCGATGATGCTGAGGAACATTTCTAAAGATAGGTGAATGTTCGTAACATAATATTAAATAGAAACTCAGACTGCGTCATGGTATAAAATGGGATCTCTACCGTGCAGAGCCATAGAGATGCACACTCATTAACTGTCCCAGCTCCATATGCTTGGAAAGAAAGCCTGAAAGAAAATGCTCTCAAATAGAATAGAATTTTATTTTCAAATGCTTTCATGAAGCATATATTATTTTTCTAATCTGTAGGCATAAGAAAGAAAATACCATTAAGGCATCATTTATCCTGAAGACTGTATAGTTCCCTGAGTTTTATGTCAGGACTGTGCAGCAGATCTTTTTGAAATAAAAACATAACATCAGGGTTGCAGTTCCCATGACGAGAGTGCTATCCACAATCCATCTTTCTTTCTAGACATCCTCAGCCAACATGACGGTAAGTCCTACCGTAACCTGAACATTTTCAAGTAGCTCCCAGCTTTGTCCGCTCTCCACCCTGTTCTCCTGGTTGGCATAGATTAGAGCCTCAGCCTTTCTCATCTGGCATAGCCTATTTTATCTGATGTATTTCATCTAATTACTCTCCTTATCACATTCTCACCCTCTCCCACCTCCAGCAGCAAACCCTCCTCCATAGAGTTCTCAGGCTGACTTTTAAAACACACCCAACAACTCATGTCCCTGCCTCACTCCCTTGTCCAAAACCCTTCAAAGATCCTAATTACATCTAGAATAATGTTCACCTAACAAACAAGGCTCTTCATGATCTGATCCCTGCCTACTTTCCCAGCTTCACGCCTCTCCTCCCCTACTTCCAGTCTATCAAATCATTTGCATATCCAAAAACAATAATAAAAAACATATCTTTCACTCTTCCATGCTGTTGTCCTGCTTATCACTGCTCCTGGAATGTGTGTCAGCACCAATTTAGCTTAATTCACAACAATTCGGTGTCTAAGATTCAGGTAAAAACTCCCTTCTCAGGAAATGCTTCTAGGACACCTCCTATGAGTAATGTGGGTGTTCTTTCTCTATGCTCGCAAGCCACCACCATCATAATTTATCATTTTCCCTGTAGCATTAAGATTGTTTACTTAGCAATTTCTCTTACAGCATATTTAAGCTTCTTTATCTCTAAAACTTGGAAAAGTATCTGGTGCTTTGAAGGTGCTCATGAAATATTTTGACTTCATAAATATTTTACATTTTCTCTGCTTTCTTTCTCTTCTGAGCCTCTTCCTCTGAGAGAAGGCACTGCTATCAAAGTAAAAGAATATAGGTGCTTTTAAAACAAGCTAGCTCCCTTTAAATACGCAGTACCACTGAGGAGGGGAGAAAACGGAAAGACTTCATAGTGGGGAGGGACTGGAGGCACAGAGACACTGGGGCAAAAACTTTATACAATAATAAACAGAAAAGTTTAGACAATTTTAAATAGGGGAATAGTATTCACAGAAAATATGACAAAGATTTTATATATTTCATTTTAAAAGCACATAGTACTTAGAAGAATATAGAATGGCAAGCCCTTAAAAACTGGTAAAATGGCACCATAAACACTTTGCATTAAAAAAGGAATCAGTAAACATATGGAAATATGTTGACTCTCTTTAGTGATTAAAAAACCACATTTTTTAAAAAAATAATAAATTTTTGGTAAGATACCAAAATATAAAATAATAATATGCTCTTTGTTTATGGGAATGGGTTGAAATTTTTAACTAGTACATTTTAAATTGATAGAACTCTTTGGCAAAGCAATTTATTCTTACGTTTACCATTAAAAAAAATATTTAGTCTCTTACCCAATAATCTTAGTCTTCAGAAGTTCCTTGCTTGAGAAGGGGGAAAAAGAATCTCAGTATATACTTTCTAAGTATTCTAACTAAAGATGTTTATTTTATAGAGTATATGCATTATGTGATTGTCAAATGATAAGAGAACATCCTATTTTCTTTATTTTTTTTTTTTACAAGCATACTCTGTTTTCTTGTGGTTTGCTTTGTTGTGCTTCATAGATACGAATTCTTGTCTTTTTAACTTTTCCAAAATAGAAAATAAATAATAAAAATATTTTTTAAAAAATTATACACATGGAGGGTTCTCATTATGTTGCCAGGGCTAGTCTCAAAATCTTCTTGCTTCAGACTCTGGAGTAGCTAGGACTACAGGCAAACACCACTGTACCTGGCCAGATACTGTTTTCTACAAACTAAAGGTTTGTGGCAGCCCTGCATAGCCAGTTTGTTCACATCTGATATGGTTTGGCTCTGTGTCCCCACCCAAATCTCATGTTGAATTGTAATCCCCAGTGTTTGGTGAGAGACCTGGTGGGATTGGATTATGGGGCAGATTTCCCCCTTGCTGTTCTCTTTATAGTGAATGAGTTCTCATGAGATCTGGTTGTTTAAAAGTGTGTAGCATTCCCCCCTTTGCTTTCTCTCCTGCTGGCCATATGAATATGTGCTTGCTTCCTCTTTACCTTCTGCTGTAATTATAAGTTTCCTCAGGCCTCCTCAGCCATTCTGCCTGTATAGCCTGTGGAACCATGAGCCAATTCAACCTTTTTTCTTTATCCACTGTCAGGTAGTTCTTTAGAGCAATGTGAGAATGGACTAATATGGCACCAGTTTTTCAACAGCATGTGCTCAATTTATGTCTCTGTGTCAAATTTTGGTCATTCTTGCAATATTTCCATCTTTTTCTTGTTATATCTGTTATGGTGATTTATGAGCAGTGATTTTTGAGGTTACTATTGCAATTGTTTTGAGGCACCACAAACTTCACCAATATAAGATGTCTAACTTACTTGGTAAACATTGTGTGTTCTGAGTGCTCCACCAACGAGTTGTCCCCTATCTCTCTTCTTCTCCACAGGTCTCCTATTTTCTAAGACACAACTGTATCGAAATTAGGCTGGTTAATAACCATACAATGGCCTCTATATGTTCAGATGAAAGAAGTAGTAACTCATGTGTCACTGTAAATCAAAAGCTAGAAATGATTAAGCTTAGTAAGGAAGGAATGTTAAAAGAAGAGATAGGATAAAAGCTAAACCTCTTGTACTAAACAGTTAGAGAAGTTGTGAATGCAAAAGAAAATTCTCAAAGAGAATTAAATGTGCTGCTCCAGAGAAAATGTGAATGATAAGAAAGCAAAACAGCCTTATTACTAATATAGAGAAAGTTTTAGTGATCTAAACAGAAGATCAAACCAGCCACAACATTTGCTTAAGCCAAAGCCAATCCAGAACAAGGCTCTAACTGTCTTCACGTTCTATGAAGTTCTATGAAGATTGAGAGAAGTGAAGCAATTTCAGAAGAAAGTAGGAAGCTAGCAGAGATTGGTTCATGAAGTTTAGGGAAAGAAACCTTCTCGATTACATAAAAGTGAAAGGTGATGCTGCAAATGCTAATGTTGAAGCCGTTACACGTTATCCAGAAGCTCTAGCTAAGACCATTGATGAAGGTGGCTACACTAAACAACAGATTATTTTTATTTTTATTTTATTTAAGAGACAGTCTTGCTCTGTAACCCAGGCAAGAGTACAGTGGTGTGATCATAGCTCTCTGCAGCCTCAAACTCCTGAGTTCAAGGGATCCTGCTGCCCCCAGCCTCCCAAGTAGCTCAGGCTACAGGTACACGGTAGCACACTGAGCAAACTCTAAAAAAGTTTTGGGCCGGGCGCGGTGGCTCAAGCCTGTAATCCCAGCACTTTGGGAGGTCGAGGCAGGTGGATCGCGAGGTCAAGAGATCGAGACCATCCTGATCAACAAGGTGAAACTCCTTCTCTACTAAAAATACAAAAAATTAGCTGGTCATGGTGGTGCGTGCCTGTAATCCCAGCTACTCAGGAGGCTGAGGCAGGAGAACTGCCTGAACCCAGGAGGCGGAGGTTGCAGTGAGCCGAGATCGTGCCATTGCACTCCAACCTGGGTAACAAGAGCGGAACTCCATCTCAAAAAAAAAAAAAAAGTTTGTAGTGATAGGAGTTCATCATCTTACTTAGGTTGGTCTTGAACTTCTGAGCTCAAGCAGTCCTCCCTCTTGGGCTCCCAAAGTGCTGGGATTACAGTCATGAGCCACTGTTTCCAATGAGCAACAGGTTTTTAATGTGGATGAAAGAGGCTTCAGATGGAAGAAAATGCCATATAGCATTTTCAGTACTAGAGAAGAGGTCATTGCCTGGCTTTGAAGCGTCAGGTACATGGTGACTCTCTTCTTGGGGTTAATAAAGCTGGTGACTTTAAGGTGAAGTCAATGTTTATTTACCATTTTGAAAATCCTGAGCACCTTAACACTTATTCTAAATATACTCTGCCTGTGCTCTGTAAATGAAACAATAAAGCCTGGATGGCAGAGCATCTTTCTAGAGTAGGGTTTATTGAATCTTTTAAGTCCTTGGTTGAGATCTACTGCTCAGAAGAAGAGATTTCTTTCAAAATATTATTGCTCACTGACTATATACCTGGCAACCAAAGAACTCTGATGGAGCAGTACAAAGAGAAAACTGTTATTTTTATGCCTGCTAATACAATATCCGTTCTTCAGCCTATGAATCACAAAGTCATTTTGACTCTCAAATCTTACTATTTAAAAATATATTTTATAAGGCTATAGTTGCCATAGATATTGATTCCTCTGAGGGATCTAGGCAAAGTACACTGAAAACCTTCTGCAAAGGATTCACCATTCTGTAATAGATGCCATTATGAACATTCACGATTTATTGGGGGAGGTCAAAATATTAACATGAATAGGAGTTTAGAAGTTGATTCCAAGTCTCATGAATGACTTTGAGGGGTTGAAGATCTCAGTGGAGAAAGTAACTATAGATGTGGTAGAAATATCAAGAAAACTAGAATTTGGAGTGAAGCCTAAAGATGGTACTGAATTGTTGCAACTTATGATCAAACTTGAGTTAATGAGAGATTGCTTATTATGGTTGTGTAAGGAAAGTGGTTTCTTGGAATGGAATGTACTCCTGGTGAAGATGCTGTGAACATTGAGAGAGGAAAACAAACAATTTAGGATATTACATTAACCTAGTCCATAAAGCAGGGTTTGAAAGGATTGAACTCTAATTTTGAAAGAAGTTTTACTGATGATAGTTCCATCTAACAAGAAACCTTGAAAGAGTCTATTGATGCAGTGATGTCTTACTTTAAGAAATTGCCAGAGCAATCAAGTTTTTCTAAGAAATAAAGTATTTTTAAATTAAGGTTACACTTCTTTTTTAGACAGTGCTATTGCACACTCACTAAAGTTTAGTTAAACATAACTTTTTTTTTTGAGACGGAGTTTCGCTCTCGTTACCCAGGCTGGAGTGCAATGGCGCGATCTCGGCTCACCGCAACCTCCGCCTCCTGGGTTCAGGCAATTCTCCTGCCTCAGCCTCCTGAGTAGCTGGGATTACAGGCACGCACCACCATGCCCAGCTAATTTTTTGTATTTTGAGTAGAGACGGGGTTTCACCATGTTGATCAGGTTGGTCTCGATCTGTTGACCTCGTGATCCACCTGCCTCGGCCTCCCAAAGTGCTGGGATTACAGGCTTGAGTCACTGCGCCCGGCCTAAACATAACTTTTATATGCACTGGGAAACCAAAAAAAAATTTTTGTGACCTGCTTTATTGTGATATTTGCTTTATTGCAGTAGTCTGTGATCAAACTCACAAAATCTTTCATATATGCCTGTAATTTAATTTGTCATTATTTCAAATTAGCATTCAAATCACTTAGAGTTTTCTAATAAATCCAGAATGAAAATAGTAATTATTTTTTTGTGTTTTAAAATTATCTATAAATTTCCATTTGAGGGCTATATTATTATAGTATGGATTTCATGTAACATTAAAAAAAAATCATCACAACTATCTTTCTAAACTAGATTGTGAGCTCATAGCCAGACTGTCCCCCTCCAGACAACAAAGTTTCTCTCATTTATCCTTAAACCTTCTGTGCCTAGCCAGCTGTCGTGGAGAACGCATGTGATACATGTTTGTTGACTAGCATATGAGGAAACAATTTCTAAATATTAATCTCTTCCATTTGGAAATTTTGCTTCCTATTTCCTTCTTTGTATTTTAGAGTGGCTGTTCTTATTTAAACATATTCAGTCCCTAAGGGATTAGTTCTACTAATTTTATTCAGATGATTCCAATCTTAAAAACAAACACAATCTTTCAAGTCATCTACCATTACTGATTTTTGGTCATTTTTCATATTTCCTTTTCTTGGTCTTAACTTCTGAGATATTTTAAGGCCTAATTTTTTAAGCCAGAGCTTAGGCGACAGAATGAAGATCTGAGAAGAATTTAGAGTCACAGTAATCCAGATCTAGAGATGTAATAACTGGATGTCAAATAAATTTGTTCACAATTAGCAAACAACTTGTGACAAAGTCAGAGCTAGCACTCAGATATAGATTGTATTACTTCAGTCTTCTTCCCTCTAGAACCCTAAATTTTGTGTTTGTTTTTCTCTGATTTTTTTTTTCTTTTAACTGTTCATTTATTCCAGAACAATGTATGGAGGGCATATTTTTGTGAGGCCCTGCGAGGGTCCCCAGTATTAAGCAACAGCATATGGGAAGGCCAGCATTTGATGTGAAGAGACACACTTGGCAGTGAGGAATATGGAAATGTCCTCTCTCTCATGTGTCATATTTCTCAAATCTTTTCAGATCTGTTGTTTTGTGTCTTAAACAAGCTGATTTAGCATGGTGTCCTACTCTGAGTTCCTTCACTATTTTTTAAATTATAGCCTTCCCTTGAGAAACTTGATTAATTCCTGTTGCTGAAATTATCACCTTAGTGCAAATGACATATGGTTTCATTCTGTTTCTAGTCTCCCTGGTTTGGAACATGGTTTGAAACACTAATAGATTTCTTATCTTAGAAGCCTCTTAATGCTTTGACATTAAACATAGGCATTAAAAAATGGAGCGGTGTTAATTGAGAATGGTAATCAGGATGCCACCACTGAGTCCTATTTCCCACAAGTTAATGTAATTCAATTATGTCTGCTGTCCTTAGAATGAAACTTTAACAATGAGCTATTGTTTTAATTTCATATTATTCCTACATAAAACAGTGATCTTTATAGAATAACAGTATTTAAAGTTTTCAAATATAAGAAATACTTAACTGCTACTACAGTTGATGTTAGTGTGTATGACATTCTCAAGGTCGTTATTTTTAAGCTTCGTTTTTTTAAAGGGATCTTTTGATTGCTAAAGGCACAGAGTTCTTATAAATATTAGCATTTTTATTGTTTTATTGTTTATATTATTTAGAGAATGTTTGCTCTCGTTTGAGAATTCTTTTTTTTTTTTTTTTTTTTTTTTGAGACGGGGTTTCGCTCTTGTTACCCAGGCGATCTCGCCTCACCGCAACCTCCGCCTCCTGGGTTCAGGCAATTCTCCTGCCTCAGCCTCCCGAGTAGCTGGGATTACAGGCACGCGCCACCGTGCCCAGCTAATTTTTTTGTATTTTTAGTAGAGATGGGGTTTCACCTTGTTGACCAGGATGGTCTCGATCTCCTGACCTAGTGATCCACCCGCCTCGGCCTCCCAAAGTGTCGTTTGAGAATTCTATTAAATATTTTAAAAAATTGTTGACAGAAAAAAAAAAAAACCAAGCCATAATAATAATAGATGCCTGCTTTTACTTTTTAAATGTCCATTTTAAAACTTAGAACTTAAATCTAAGACTCTTCTGCAACAAATTCACTTTCTCTTGCCCTATCCTACCTTACTGCTTACGTCCCTGAAGTACAAAACTTGTGCCGAGGGTGGAAATACCGGTGCAGCTGACAGGACTATTCAGAAGAGACACAGTTCATTGCAGTGAAAATGATCAAGGTCAGTGCTGCCCGACTCTGGTAGGCTGCTCTGCAACCCGAATCTTTAAAACCAATGGTGACAATGGAAATGGTGGGTATAAAATTCACTACTGGAATTCTGTGAAAACTGAGTTTGACCCCAGAAAATCATTTGGGCAGATTTGCCTTTTCAATATTTGACCCTGGCTGTGAAATAATTTGTTGACGATGTTTTTCCTCACCCAGGTGTTTCCTCCCTTCCATTTATGTTTTGTTTTGTTTTTCGAGGGGGACTTGTGAGTCTCATGCTTTGCTTCCTCGGTGATCATTTTCTTTCCACCCTCTCAACGTTATTTCTCTGTTTATCACCATTTGGAGTTGGTCTCTTTCTTTACTCATCCCAGTTCAACGCATGCAACGTTTTCTGGCTTTGTGCCTTCAAAGACATGTCTTTTATCTGGCAAAATTAACCTAGAGAACAGATACTTTGATTCAGGTCCTGGACTGTGTATCAGTTCAGAAACTTTCAGCTACAAGTTATAGAATGCACTGATTTACAGTTACTTAAACATTAAGGAATCAAGAGTGTATTTCACATAACCATGGTTCCTCAATAGAACAAGACATGGTGCAACATGACCAGATGCCTAGGTCTCTGTGTGTGCTCCAACATTCTGTCATGCTCAGTGTTAACTTCACACTGAGGCTGATTTCCTTTGTGTTTGCATGATAAAAGAGAATGATAGTAACATTTTTAGAAAGAAGAACTTTCTCAAATATCCTCATCAGACTTCTCATGTCTCACAAATCCAGGTTGGACACTGGACATAGGATTTCCATGACTGGTTTAGAAAATGCATTTGGGCATCAACCAATAGCATAAGGGGTCCTCAGAATAGACAACGTTTGACTAGTTCACTACTATTTTCTCAATGCTGAGATTTTTCTGGCACATTACAGGGCTTTACCGTATCATCTTGAAGAGACATTCAGATCCCCATGACTACTACATATGGTAGGTAACTACAAGACTTGCAGATGATAGTGCTCTCAGGAAATCAGCTGAAAGCCATCTGCCAGTATCTCCCTGTGAAATCCTCAGCTTTTCAGATCCCTCTCCATACATTAAGCCCTGTCTTGATTCGTAGACCAATATGGTCTTCCGAGTTTAAGCCAGCCTTTCTTTTGTGTTTAACTCCTTCGTCGTCACAATGGAGGCAATACTGCCTGTCCAAAACGGGCTTGTGAGGATTAGAGAAAAATACGCTTAAAGCACTTGGCACAGCAGACATATAGAAGGTAGCATTCTGATACATAATAGTTTTTTCCTCTGAATTTTTTAGTACTGAACTAACCAAGATTGCAATATCCCCACAAGCTCAATCTCATATTACTAGCAATATTTGTAGGAAACTTGACCTGAGACTATGGACAACAGAGCTGACACTTGGGCCTCAAGTAATTTTGAGTCTTCTGTGATGTTCTTACTCCAAAGATGTTTTTGGCACAAGAGAATCTACAGGCAACGTCGTAGCTGTACTTATCACTGACCTCAGCTTCTGATTTGGTTTCTGTTTTAATTCATGCTATAATTGCCTGTCTAATTCCTTAGTTCCTCTGGGACAATAACCTTCCTTCGCTCCAACCTGCTCTATCACGTGGGAGCTGGACACTGCCTCAGTTGGTGACTTGGGCTTCATATTCAAGGACTGATTTCCTAAACACTGTATCTTCCTCTCTACCTGTCCCTTGGTGTCATCTAGCTAGATTTCTCATCCTTTTGTTATCTATTCAAAGTCATGTCCTATCCCGTTTTCCATACTTGACACACCCCACTACTTCTTTAAATGTGCAGTGATGTAAAAAGTTATAGAAATTACTTCTAAAGGCTTATTTTTTAGAGAAAACATATAAGACTTTAAGTATGGAATAAAAAGACATTGAAAGAGACAGAGGGAGAAGGGAGAAGGAAAAGGAGAGAAAATTTATAGCTATAAAGCCGGAATTTTTTTCCTCTGTTGTTGCTGAAACAAGGTCTCACTCTGTTGCCCAGACTGGAGAGCTAAGTTAGAGCTCACTGCAGCCTCAAACTTCTGGGCTCAGGAGATACTCCCAAAGTAACCTCCTGAGCTGGCATTCCCAGTGCACACCACCACTTTGGGCTATTATTTTGCAGTTTTTGTAGAGAAGGGGTCGTGCTTTCTTCCTCAGGCTCAAATTCCTGGGCTCGAGTGATCCTTCTGCCTTGGTCTCCCAAAGTGCTGGGGACAACAGGTGTGAGCCACAGCACTCAGTGGTAAAGCTTGTGGTTTTTAATATTAATAATTATGATTGATAATCCACAATATGAGGCAGTTTTTAATTATTTCCTTTTTTCAAGGTCTTTCTTGAAGATTTTTTTGGAAATGAAGACAATGCTGAAAAAAAAATTCTGCATATTTTAGTTCCAAATAGTTGAGCTTTTCTTATTGAGTAGGGAAAGCTGATTTAGGGTTTGTCTAGTAGTAAATAGCTGATAATTAAATGGCATCTCATCAGGTATGGTATGAACTATGGGGACTTTCTGCTCAGTACTGATGATAGAAATAGTTGATACATCACCAGCTTTCATGGTATCTGATAAGGTATTGATTTGGATTTTCTGTATCACTCTCCATCTACTTTCATTTTTTCTTTATTATCTTGTGAGGAATCTGTTTCTATGGTTTGACTAAACGTATCTTTGGATTGCAATGGGTTATACGAGCTATGAGAGAGCTTCAGGAAAATCTCCTGCACGTATCGTAAGAGTCTTTCTTATTATAAAAGGTAGACTAAATTGACAAGGCCGTTACTCTTTTCCTCAAATAGGATGACTTCTGTTTGCCTTCTAAGATAGTCTATGCAGAAACCACACATGCTCTGTGAACACAGCTCCATGTATGCATCTATTTAAATTATACATGAATATACATGAATAATATGTCTTAATTGGCATGCTTTGATTACATGTACATACATATCCTATTTCTGTAGTTAGACCTATTTATATATGAAACTGCTTTAAATTCTGTTTCTCTCTTTTGTATATATTTTCTTTCTTACCCAGGCTAGTCTTGAACTCCTGGGCTTAAGTGATCCTTCTGCCTTGGCCTCCCAAAATGCCGGGATTGTAGGTGTGTGAGCCTCAGCACCCAGTGTTAAAGTTTGTGGAAATACACTGAATGAGAAGCAAATAGATTCAAATAGTTCCATGACTATTCAGTAAAACACACTGAATAAAAAGCAGCTGACTATACAAATCATATAACTATCATGTATATTATATATAATAATATAACATAGTAACATGCATCATATGTTATATCATAATAACATATAATAATATTATATAATTATAATTGGTACAGTCATTATAAATATGTGATGTTATAGTTCATTGCCTTTTATTTTGTGTATTTTTTAACTTTAATGTACAAATGTCATTTCCATTTAAAAAAGCAGAATCAAATTCAATATAGGTCAGTCTTGGTGGTGGGAATTTAGTTGATAATATTAATATGTCTAACTTTTTTATCTTCAATACAGGAATTTGGACTACTTAAACAACATTATCCTTGTTTATGTATTGCTCTCAATATATAAAAAAAGAGAAACAGAACTTAAGGCAGCAGCATATGTCAATAGAATATACACGTGTATATACATGTGTACATGTACATATATCCCTATCTATACATATTCAATTCTAAATCTGTATCATTCTTAATATAAGTACTCTATGGAGGTCAAGAGTCTCTCTATGTTTGTTCATTAATAAATCCAAAATACCTAAGTAAGTGATTTATGTACTTTGATTGAAGGAAAGAATGTTGTCTGTGCTTTACAAAATATTTAGAAAAGCTTGTCTGTGTTCTACTAAAAGAAAAAGGAGATTGTGATGGATATATCTGTACCCTTAGTGAAATGGTAGTACTGGTTAGAACATCTCCCTCGTCTCAGCCTTCCAATCTTCCCACGGGAGCTTAGCCTATAGAATAGGGCAAAACCCACTGATGCCAGCCTGTAGTGAACTTGCAACCTGCCGGATCTTGGATCCTGAGACCCTTTAGAGAGTGACTGACCTTTGCTCTCAGGGAGAAATCTGAAAGCTGTGTGGGACATGCCTGGTTCTGTGTTTGACAGAAAATGAAGGGAAACTAAAATCCCCTGACTGATTTTTCTATTTAATTATAAATTATTTTTGTTGATCATGATTAAACAATCAAAGTATGGTCTCATTCAGAGGGTAGATAGCCCTAATACTGTTAAATTTATAAGTAAATTTGTATATAAAAACAAAAGCTTTGAATTTTTGAATGGGTGGAGTATCAGGTATTTCCTAATAATGGTTATGAACTTCAGAATATTCCAGATCTAATTGTGTAATGGGGGAAAATCAGACACGAAAACAGTGTCAAAAGTCTGAGAGCAACATTAGAAAAGCAAAGCTAGTAAAAATGAAAAACATGGATGTTCCCGAGACTTCCCATTGAAAAGAAAACAAAGTGGGTGAATACATGACGGGTATAGTCAGCTGTTTTTTATTCAGCGTGGTTTTTAAAATTTAATGTACAAACTTAGTTCCAATTACAATAGCAGAACCAAATTAAGTATAGGTCACTCTCGGTGGTGGGAAATTAACTTATGTCTAGCTTCTCATTTCAGTACATGAATTTGGAGTATTTAAGTAACTCTTTTTCTTACTCATATATTGCTCGATTACTAACTTTATTTGTCGAAATCAATCCACTTCCGGTTCTACAGGTAGAAAATGGTACAGTGCTGCCTGCAAGCTTGCATTCTTGGTATGCAGTGACTGTACCCTCTTCTTTTTTTATGGCTGAGGACATCTCTGGGGACTACAAAAAAATTCACCTAGAACCGATCCTCAATTGGCTGTGACTTCAGTAATACACCCTGATTTGGAAAAAAAAAAAAAAAAAAAAAAAAAGCTGACATGTGGAAGATTAGCATGAAGGTGAGAGGGAGAAAAGAAATCAAGCCAGTAAGCCCTAAACTTGGGTGTGTTGAATATTTAATGGGTAACTGCATATGGGATTGTGTTTTTTTAAAGTATGTGTAACATCTGGTTCTTTTTTTCACTGAAATCACATGCAGTGCTTTTTTTCCTACTTAAAAGCAGATTTTCTATTGTTTCATAAATAATTTTGCATTTATACCAAAGGCATTTCTATGAATTCAATATGGTGCAATAAAAGTGTTCTGTGGAGTGGATTTGACTGTATTGTTTATCGATCTCTTCACTTACCGGCTTTATGTTCATCTTTTGCCAAATATCGCATTAAGTATTTTTTATATTCCTCTGAAAACAGATATTAGATATTAACAGAATCCCTACTCTTTATGTCTTTTCCTTCCTCTGCCACACATCCCAAGTTTTGGAAAGCAGTAAATGGAAGAGAGAAACAGAATTTGAGGCAGCTTCATTTTCTGCAAGGCAAAAACAATATATATAAAAATGTTTCTGCTGCTACTCTCCACTTAACAAAGGAGCAACATTCTTGTATCTGAGACTCTCTAGGAAATAAAAGACTGGCAGAAGGACTCAGTTCCTTCTTTGAGGTTGCATTTTTGTCACTCAAATTGACTTAACATGGACATGAAGTCTTTTTGAATATGAGGGAAGAGAAAGTTCAACTTGTCAGTTTCGTAAATGAAAAGATATACTATTATTTCAATTCTGTGATAACTCCGACTTCGTTTTACACGTCCAGTCTTAACTTCCATTATGATTCAAGATAAGGATTTGAGTCAAATGGCTTTGCTCAATGATGGAGCTGCAGTCATGCAGAGGGAGTTAGTACAGCCGTCTACATGTAGCACCCTGGGGGATGCCAGTCAGATATGTCTACCTATATGCTAACCTTCTCCTCTGCTCCACTGTTAACTCAAAATTAGCAGGCCTTAAGCTGAAATCAACATTATCTCCCACTAAACCAATATTTTCTTCAAGCTTCCTTAATTCTAGCAATGGCCTCATTGCTTCACTGTTTCTGCTGCCACCACACTTCATCTAATCCCCATGACTTTATGGCTTGAAAGATTTACTGGTCTTCTTATTGATCAACTGACTCCAATGTCTTCTAGTTGGATCTGAAAACTTGTATATTGGGCGATAGATCTTAATTGTAACAATCTGAGTTCATATTTTAATAAACACCTTCTCTACTCAAATATTTTTAGCAATTCTTTGCTGCTTCATAGTTGTGAAGACAATTGCTACATTAAGCTGGATGACATTTTACCTTATGACTTTATAAACCTATAATTCTTAACCCTGTGTTCTTAATTTTCACTACTACCTGACACAAACTCCGTTGTTTTTTATTAATTAACCTGCACGTTGGTCATAAAAAATGATTGAGATGCACTTTCTACATGTCTAAAGTGAGATTGTTACAGTTAATTTAAAATTCTACCTCATTCAAACATTCTTTCGTGACCACCTCATCCCGTTGTACTATGTAATATTTATTGTCAAGAATCACTTACTTAGCATCGTAGCTTGCTGTCATGAATTGCTATTTATTTTTGTACTGGTGTGGGCTATTGATTAGATTGTTCATCTTGAGTAACAGTATTATTATTATTATTTGAGATGGAGTCTCACTCTGTCTCCCAGGCTAGAGTGCAGTGCAGTGGCATGATCTCAGCTCACTGCAACCTCTGCCTTCTGGATTCAAAAATTTTTCCTGCCTCAGCCTCCCGAGTAGCTGCGATTATAGGCGTGTACCACCACAGCTAGCTAATTTTTGTATTTTTTTAGTTGAGATGGGGTTTCACCATGTTGGTCAGGCTGGTCTCAAACTCCTGACCTCATGATCTGCCTGCCTTGGCCTCTCAAAGTGCTAGGATTACAGCTGTGAGCCACTGCGCCTGGCCAGGATTATGTTCTATATCACTTTGTTTCATTTTGTGCAATCACTTTGCATTATGAATATTGCAGATATCCACTAAATGTTTGTTGTTGATGTTAATAATCCTTTAACTTCATCTGTGTAACTTGTGGTCAGCTTTCGCTAACTTGAGATCTGTCTGCTACTCTAAATGTTGCCTTACAATGAAGCATAAATTGTTTCTATGTTCTCTTATAACTTTTTATACTTTTAACCAGAGTAACCTTTTCTTGACACCACAATTGCATTGTAAATAATCTCTCTCTTTCTCTGTTCTTGTAAGTATTCTGGGCATACGGAATATTATTATTAGTCTGTTCTCACATTGCTATAAAAATACTACCTGAGACTGGGTAATTATAAAGAAAAGAATTTTAATTGAGTCACAGTTCTGCAGATTTAAAAGGAAGCATGGCTAAGAGGCCTCAGGAAATTTAGAATTATGTCAGAAGGAGAAGGGGAAGCAGGCACCTCTTCACAAGGCGGCAGGAGGGGTGTGCACGAATGAGGAAGTGCCACACTTGAAAATCATCAGCTCTCATGAGAACTCACTCACTGCCATGAGAACAGCATGGGGGAAACCGACCTCATGATCCAATCACCTCCCACCTAGTTGCTCCTCTGACACATGGCGATTGCAATTAGAGATGAGATTTGGGTGAGAATACAGAGTCAAACAATATCACATACTAAGTGCTTATAATAAGTATTTATGATTGACAGGCAACCACTCCCTTGAAAACATCTAAATCTTTTTCTAGCTCTCCAATCTGGAGACAAATTAAAGAGTTGTGCTGTAATACAAGTAGGTCATCAGTATATCAGAAAAAATAACAGGAATGCATAAGAAACCATTGAGTATACTCCGTAATTCCAAGAGAGTGTGTCTAGATAAAACAATTTAAAGGGCTATTTGGAAACCTCAAAGAGAGTTTGCCAACCAGCTGGAGATTAAGGTGACCTGTCTCCACTACGGGTCGTTACTTCGTGTACTGTGCTCCTGTTCTATACACATTACTTCTAGGTATGTGAAGCTTGGTACATTTTTCAGGCCAAATGCTGGCCTGCACATAGAGAAGATAATTCAAACACAATAGGACATACTGCCAGATTAACAGTCTTCACCATCACAGTCCTAGGCATCCCAATGACTAGACACACATTTTCGCATGACTTCATTCACTTGTTCGTGCCAAGGAAAGACAACAGAAGGAAAGATCCCACGTAGACAGCTATGCCAAATGGATGTGGCGCCACTGCTACCCAGGAGTGTCGTCCTGGCAAACTGCTACGGAGATAGCCAAAGGGTGGGGCAGCCTAACATAAATATAGATAATACTTGTGGTTTGCCTCCCACACAGTTATGCAGAAGACATTATGGATTGGCTTGCAATTTGGTCTGGTATTTTTAAAATTACTAAGACATAAATAAACATTATGACCTAAATGCAGAAATAGGGGGCTCTGTCCACCATGTGCTAGAAAAATATCTCAGGGTCTTAGGACTAAAATAAACAGAATTTCTACCATATGTTAAAACTATTGAATTTGCCCAATTCAAAATAAGGCAAAGATGAGTAATTACTAGTAAAATTAACTTTTTTTCTCTCTTTTCATTACAGCTACAGGGCAAGGGTATGAAAGAGAAACAATTACACCATGCTTTTAATTAATACAAGAAGTCAGTTGAACTAACTCATAGAAAACCAGTTTCTATTCTCCCCCCCCACATTCCTCTGTAGAAGAAATTAGTATATTGAAGATAATCATTTTGAACTCTCCTTTTCATTTCTATACCATATAAATATCACTAGTTTCTTTTTATTGTTTTGAGACGATGTGTAAATAGGAAAAAAGACCAGTTTTGATAAAAAGACCAATTTTTGTTTTGATATTAAATTTATTGAAAAGAGTATCTTTTCAATAGAAAAACTAAGAATAAAATGGAATATACTGGGGGATGAGCCATAGGCATTAATTAAGTATGATTTCCTAACAGACTAACAGTAGTATCTATGAGAGTTTTTATTATTCTAAAGGAATAAACAAATTTTTTTCATTACAGTTCAAAGGACATATATAATATCTCTAAAGCAAAATAACATTTCCCTACATAATTTGTCAGTAATTGGAGCATGTATAATATCTCCATTGTTTTCCCTCGTTCATCTTCCTTATTAAGTCCTCATGTTTAAGATCTCTTCTATCTTAAAGAAATACCATTTGTGTGTGTGTGTGTGTGTGTGTGTGTGTGTGTGTGTGTGTGTATGTGTCTGTGGTAACTAGTCTATGCACTTTATCTTTCCTAGGGCCTGAAGCGGTACAGAGAGTGTTGACATTTTCATGTTATGGATTAGATAATTAATCACCACACAATTAGCATAGGGAGTAAAGTTCAAGCTTTGCACCACACAGATAAGAGTTCAAATACAAACATCACACTGTGGCTTTCAGCGTATCACTCCAATTCTCTGAATCCTCATTTTTTGATTTGTATATGATGATAATAATTTGCAGCTTTGTTGAGACAAGTTATAAAGTGTCTGATACATGGTAGTTCCAAATAAACAGTAGCTCTTATTATGGCATCAAGAAGTATGCTCTATTTGCTTTATGTGTGACTGTGGAAAAATTTCTCATCATTCCTAATTTCTGCTACATCAACAGCAAAAATAGATTAATACCACCTGAGATACAAAGCTGGTTGTAGATATTCAATAGGAATATGGACAAATCAATTACAAATAGTCCTATTAATTAATACAATCCAAAGAAAAAAAATAATATGTTATATGTTAAAATTAGAAAGAAGAAATTAACTATGAAGGTCAAGACTAAAAATTCATTTTAGGAAAGGAGTAACTCAGTTTTTATACTATTTAATCTAAAACTTTCAGAAAATCATTTAGATTTTTCCCTTGTATTTTCTACTTTTTCTTTCCTTTTTTTTCTTTTTTCCTTTTTGTTGTATTTTTAGTAGAGATGGGGTTTCATCATGTTGGCCAACCTGGTCTCGAACTCCTGACCTCAAATGATCTGCCCTCCTCAGCCTCCCAAATTGCTGGAATTACAGGTGTGAGCCACCGTGTTCAGCTTCTTTTTCAATTTTTCAAGCAAAACAAAAAAAAAGGTAGAGACTAAGATGATGATAATGTGTGAGAGGGAACTGTTTGAGAAGTATAGCAAAATTTACACTGTTGAGAAGAGAATATAAAGCCTTCTAAAATATTCATATTGATGGAAGTTTGGCTATGCAAAACCTTTGCCAAAAAAAATTTAGAGCCATAATATCTAAGGTTCTTTATTGCAGTTGTAGAATTAAAATTCCACAAGAAAAATAGTAGAAATGTAGACTTCTTTTGGGAGGTAAGTTCATTTTGGATTGCCATTCCTATTCATCCTGTTTTTTTTTTTTTTTTGTCACTTATATTGTGTTGGTATTACACTATTTTTTGCGTTTTGAAAGTATTATTTCACAAATGAATACATTAAAAATGTCACTTGATAACTATATTCTTTCATTATGTATTGAAATAACAGTGAGAAATATTACGACAATATGAGAAGTGTTTCTAGAGTAGTAGAGATAAGTTGACCAAGACAAAGAGATCTCCGCATCTACCCAGCATGGAAACACCTTTTAATTGAGGCTGAACAGATCTTCCAAGTATACCTGTGACAGTTTGCTCTACTCAGATCTCCGTCGTGCTCTCATACCAATTATCTAAGGATGACGATAAGTTTTCCAATTGTGAAAGAAAATATATATTGTAAAACAATATATGTCCAAGGTATATTTTTATTATAGTAAAAAAGCCTTTACAACACTTAGTGCAATAAGACATGGATTTTTCCCATAATTGTTTGGAACTTGCGTTTATTTTATTCTTGGTTGACACACTACAGTATTTATATCGACTTAACCTGTGGGCAGTTCATCAGCAGGTGCAGGCTTTCACAGCGAGAGCAGCCTTTATGGGGAGACATTACCATGTTGCTATTAGTAATGTTTACCTAGTGTAATAAATATGCTTATTTCTAGAGTGGCGTCAGCAAAGCAAGTCTTTGCCCTGAGGATCTAGCTTTAGGGTGCTGTTATTCATTAGAAATCACATTTGCATACATGATTTGGACCAAACCATACAAATACTTCTCTATCCTTCTGACGTAAGTATCCAGTAGCCAGTCATTTGAGGTGCACACAAAGTAACTTGAATGGAACACTCTGCTTCTGAATACCCTTACTCACTAAGAATGAAGCCTAATTCTGATTGTTTATGAATTATCCTGGTTAGCTCACTAAATGGAGGTTAACTATATGTTTTATTGTCAAGCCAGGACAACGTTGATGAGTGCAAGGGATCCTCATTAACACTTAAGCTGGGAGAAAAAACATAAACCAGACTGTCTCATGCAAATCAGACACCTCTGTGGTCAGCTTTGTTGTCTTTGCAGCTACTTTTTTTTTTTTTTTTTTTTTTTTTGGAGACGGAGTCTCGCTCTGTTGCCAGGCACCAGGCTGGAGTGCAGTGGCGCGATCTCAGCTCACTGAAGTAAGTGTATCATTATCTGCTTCTTCACCTCCCCTACTAGTCATCTATGTGAATTGAAATTAAGAAGTTCAGCTCCACCATTTACTGGTTGTACAACAATGAGAGCTGAAGTCCTCTAAGACCTCCTCACTCATCTTTAAAATTGACGTAATAGTCTGGGAGTGATGGCTCATGCTTATAATCCCAACGCTCTGAACAAGGATTGCTTGAGGCCAGTAGTTCAAGACCAGTCTAGACAACGTAGTGAGATCTCATCTCTGCTAAAGTAATAATAACAAAATGAATGTAATAATGTGGTGGTGGTTGCACACGGCTTTTCGCAGTACCTGAGACACAGTGAGTACTCAATTGATAGTGATTACAATGATGACCATTTCCCTGGAGCACCTCCAAACTGGAGCTATTGGTGGTCTCCTTAAGCAACCAAGTTTATGAAAGTCGTAGTCCATGGCACTTGCCTGAAAGATGGGGGTAAAATATGGATGGTATTACTTTAGAAAGCATTCATTTATGTGTAACATTAAGAAAAGAATAGATGTGTAAAAATAATTTTGTCAAATACTGATGTTCCTAGAGAATTCCTATGGCTTTTCCCCGTACACATGTGTTTTCCAACACCTTAGAAGACTGGCCCTTGATAACACAGCAAGATGAAGTAAGCACGAACTAAACATCTTTCCAAAATAATAGTTTATGGTGAAAAGCAGTACCTCTGGAAAATACGAATCTAGCATTTACGATTCATACAGTGACATGAAAAGTGTATTTAACTGGTCCTATTTTCTGTATATAAAATGTGGCTTATTAGAGTGCCTCTCATGATTCAGTAGAGCAGTGCATGCACTTATCATAGCAGGTAGAAAATAATAAGTAATCAGCAAATATTAGCTATTCTTGATTAGCTGTTCTGTTTCATGCCTCCAGATTACCTACTTGTCTGTTTAACAAAATGTTGCTTACTGTATTTCAACATTTCGTTAAAGACACATCATTATGCTATATACCACTAAAGGAAAATAAACACCACTATTACTAGCCAAGTTATCTGCCATTATCATTGTAGTAAACATCACAGTTACAGGGATGTTAAATACAAATTTAAAGTGTGCATTTTTTTTTTTTTTTTTTTTTTTTTTTGAGACGGAGTTTCGCTCTTATTACCCAGGCTGGAGTGCAATGGCGCGATCTCGGCTCACGGCAACCTCCGCATCCTGGGTTCAGGCAATTCTCCTGCCTCAGCCTCCAGAGTAGCTGGGATTACAGGCACGCGCCACCGTGCCCAGCTAATTTTTTTTTTTTTTTGTATTTTTAATAGAGACGGGTTTTACCATGTTGACCAGGATGGTCTCGATCTCTTGACCTCGTGATCCACCCGCCTCTGCCTCCCAAAGTGCTGGGATTACAGGCTTGAGCCACCGCGCCCGGCCTAAATTTGCATTTTTGAATCAATGAATGTAATAGACTATCATGTCAAACAATCTGCTTCAGTGCATTAATGGAATCAAACTAGAATATCTTCTTAAATATATGTGACTATATATGTGCTATATATTAAATGCATCTGAAGAACTTTTAAAAATGCAGATTAAGAATCTGAAAAATCAATTTGGAAATTAGATTCTGACTTTACGATTGACTCTGATGTTCTGCGTTCTTAACAAGCAGCCAGGTGCTGCTGGTGCAGTTGGTTAGGGTCTACACCTTGAGTAACAGAGAGCAACAATTCTGGCCTCCTAGCTAATGGTTACTTTCTGAAGATAATGCTTTCATCAGAATGATAGAAAGGGTGTTTTCAAATGCTGATGCCTCATTAGTGAAATATCTACTACTTTATCCATCCCTTTCTACCACTCATCTCTTTCTCTGCCTCCCTGTCCTCTTGTCGCTCTCCTGCTTTCTTGCACCCACACTCACAAGCACACACAACTCCCACACAACATATACATACAAATACACACACATGAAAACCCAGTGACTCACAGATACTTCAGTTCTGAGCTACATACACTGTTTCTGCAGATCTTTGTGTCAAAATAAGAACATCCTCCTGTCTTAAGCAGAAAACACTAGGAAAGAACAATGCACTGGGCAGAAAGAAGTTTATTTTAACAGTAGCCTTTTGTGTGTGTTTAGTTGGTATTCTGACTCAATCTGGTTTATCTAGAGCTCGCTAAGTTGGGGTTACTACTTTGCACGTTTACAAAGGTTTTGCCTAACAGCAAGGCAATCAGTTGATCAGAGCTGACGATGTTTTATTTGACCAACAGATGGCAGTAGCAGTCTCTTTTTTTCCCCTGTTGAAATAACAGAAAATTGAAACTAACCCGTTCATAAGGTTTTTCTAAGAGCACTCATCATCACCTTTTTCTAGGTTCCTTGAATTCTTAGCTGACTTCAAATGTTATCTCATTCTTTGAGCACTGGACCACTTAATCACTCTTATAAAATATAACCATACTTTCGGGAGACATGTTACCTACTAAATCCGTATTTGTCTAATTCAAATGGAAACTAGGAGACCCAGACTGCCTCATTTCGCATATGCATAACATTTTATGCATCAGAATATTCTGGCTACACTAAAAATACATTTCTTTAAAGCAAAAAGGAAAACTTACATTTCTAAAAAATTACATATATTTGCAAATGAGCCAGAGTAAATCATCCCACCAATCTCCATCAAGATCCAATTTTTAGACATAGTCAGTTGTACATTTCAAGGATATGTTATGTGCTTCTACATATAGTGTCTCTGAGAATACGTGTTACTTTTATTAGTAAATTTTGACTTGATGTGTCCTTACTGAAGCATGCTCATATTCATTTTACCACATCTTTTATGTAAAATTTGGCAAGATTATATGTGAATATCTTTTTGTGGAGTTTCATGTAAGAGACATAAAAAATATTTCTTAATCCTCAGTGTTCTATAAAATGGGGCATGTGTAAATACAAATGTTTATAACTGTAGAATGCTATATATATATATATATATATATATACCCACATAGAACATTTTAAGTAAAAAAAAAAGCAAACATTTAAAATTATAGGGGGTTAAAACAAATTATATATATACAGCATTCCAGAATTACATACATATAAAGCAGTTTTCTATTTAACATTTAACTACCATATTTAAAAACATCATAATTTACCTGCTAGCCTTAAATTTAAACTCAGAATATTGTTAATATATTTACATTTATTTTCATTCTCTCCTTTAAGCTAGAGTTTTGAGTTATAGTTTTTGTTTGCTTTTTTTTTTTTTTTTTTTTTGACAGAGTCTTGCTGTGTCACCCAGGCTGGAGTGCAGCAGCGCCATCTCGGCTCACTGCAACATCTGCCTCCCAGGTTCAAGCAATTTTCCTGCCTCAGCCTCCTGACTAGCTGGGATCACAGGCGTGCGCCATGATACCTGGCTAATTTTTGTATTTTCAGTAGAGACAGGGTTGCACCATGTTGGTCAGTCTGGTCTCGAACTCCTGACCTCATGATCCACCTGCCTCAGCCTCCCAAAGTGCTGGGATTACAGGCATGAGCCACTGCATCTAGCCAGTTCTTGTTTTCTATATTTGCCATGACTTCATGCACTTGTCTGTTTTGGGGCTCAGTCTTGCTTTTAGACACTTAATTCAGAAATGAAAACAACACAGAAACTCTTATATTTATTCTCCATGGATATTTAAATACGGGTTGATGGAAAGATTGAATGTCATCTCCTAAATTGTAAGCAAGACAAGGGTGTTCATTTTCACCACTCTCTCAATATAGTACTGTAACATCTAATCATGGCAATAAAGCAAGGAAAATGAATAAAAAATACACAGATTAGAACAAAAGAAATAAAATTGTCTTTATTTACAGATGTCATGTTTGTGTGCATTGAAAATTCTAAAGGAACTATAAAAAATGCTTCTAGAACTAAAAAGTGAGTTCTACAAATTTGCAGAATAAAAAATCTACACTAATTTCTCTATTCTACAGTTACCATGAGAAAGCTACAATTAAAACACAGTGTCATTAATAATTACTCCAAGGAAAATAAAAAAAACTTTTTATGATAACAAATCAGAGACATACTATGTTCATGGATTGGACAGCTCAACATAATAAAGATGTCTGTTATTCCCTAATAAATTTATACATTTAATAGACTTCCTATAACATCTCAGCAAGGTTTTTATAAATTTAGAGAAACCTTCCGTAAAATTTATGTGGAAAAGGCACATGGTCTAGATTAGCTAAAACCATCTTTAAAAAGAGAATAAAATGGGAGAAATTACTCTACCAAATATATATGACTTATTGTCAGATTGTGTGAGAGTGACAGAAAGACAGACACATAAATACATAAAAAGAATAGAGAACACTGAAAAAGACAGACAAAAATATGCCAAACTGACTTACAGCAAAGGTGCAAAAGAATTCAATGGAGAAAGGATAGCCTTCTCAACAAATTATGCTGGAGAAATTAGACATACATAGGCAATGAAATGAATCTCAACCTAAAAAATCACACCTTTTACCAAAATTGTAATCAAAATTGACCATGAGCCTAAATATAAAATTAAAAAGCATAGAACCATTAGAAAAAAACATTAATAAAAATTGTTGGGATCTAGGGCTAGGCAGAGACATCTTAGATTTAATAACCAAACATAAATTATAAAAAGATGAATAAATTGAACCTCATCAAAATTTAAAACATTTTCTCTACAAAAGACACTTTAAAGGATGAAAAGAGAAGCACCAGACCGAAAAAAAAAAATTGGTTTGTGAAATTCAAGAACTTTCAAAAGTCAGCAGTAAAAGCAATCCAATTAGAAAAAGGCAAAATCAGTAAACAGACATTTCACTGAGTAAGATATATACATGAAAGAAAAACACAGGAAAAAATGTTCAGCATAATTAGTCATTAGCAAAACTGAAACCACAATTAGATATCACCACGTCTATCATAATGGCTGGAGTAAACATAAACATCTTAACAAGAGGGAATATGTGTGGGCATTTGTGCATAATGGCATAAAAAATTAAAATGACAACACCAAATGTTGGCGGGATGCCAGTCATATATTTCTACTCATATGAGGGAATATATAGTGATACAGTCACTTTGGAAAGTTTGGCCATTTCTTTCAAACATAGCTATGCAATTACCACACAATCTAGCCAATGCACTCTTAAGCATTTATCCCAAAGAAATGAAAACATCTTCACATCAATACTGTACACAAATGTTCATAACCACTTTATTGAAAATAACCCCAAACTGGAAACAATCAGATATCCTTCAGTGGGTGAATGGTTAAACAAACGGTGATACATTTCATTCCATGGATGCTACAAATGGAATAATATAGTGATCACACAACTTGTATGTATGTTCAGGAAATATTGCTGGGTGCAAAAAGCCAAATCTCAATAGGTTACGTTATGTATGATTCCATTTAAATAAGTCCTTGAAAAGGAAAGATTTTAGAAATAGGGAACGGATTAATAGTGACCAGGGGTTAGCATCAGGAGGAAGGAGGTGAACATAGTATAAAATGACAGCAAGAGGGATCTCTCTGGCCATTGAACTGTACCTTCGAGGTGGTAGTGCTACCGATGTGATAACATTATATAGAAGTACCTATACATACATAGGGTAGCACAATCAAAATTGGGGAAATTTAAGTAGGATTGGTATATTATATTAAAGTCAATATCCTGGTTGTAACTTTGTACTCCAGCATTTTTAAGAAGTTACCATTGATAGGAACTGGATACATAGTACCCACTATTATATAATTACTTCTGTATTATTTCCTACAAGTCCATGTAATTCGATGATTATTTCAGAATTAAAAGTTTAATTTAAAAGTTAAAGAAAAAAAAGGAATTTAGGGAAGGCCAATATTTTTCTAAATAAAAATATCACAGAAACAACAACAAAAACGAAAAGCTGGTTAATGATATAATAGGCATAATATTGAAACCTTAATTATAATAATAAAAATAATAACTTTCATGGTCTTCATGATTTATAAATGTGTTCATGTAAAGGATCTCATTCTAATTTTTACAGCAACCTAAAAGTTACATGGATTTTTTTCACATTGAAACAGAACATTGGAAAGGTTAAGGTCAAGAATCTTGTCCTGAAGTCAGCAAGTAAAAGAGCTGAGATTTAAAAAAAAAAAAAAAATTTGTACACGTATTCTGCCTGGAATAAAATGAAGACATTTCCACTTCGAATTTAGTTGCCTTTGAATCAAGAAGGAAGACACTAATAGTAAATTGGAACCCATAAAGTAACTGCTAAATAAGTTAGATACAAGGATCCTTCTTCAAAAATTATATCTGTATCATTTTTACAAAAACATCAGGCATCTATTATCTATTATGATATGGATCTTGTGGCCAAATCAAAAAATAAGCATAAACTAATTTGCAGTCTATATAAAGTAATTTAAGGAGGAAAAATGGATCCTTCAGCACAAAATATCTACTTACCATCTGATTTTTATTCCTAAAGATCCCACTATTCAATGGGTACTTTTGATTATAACACTGAAGTCCTTTAAAAAATAATGTCCTCATAAATGTTACTTGTGCCTCACACATTTATCTCTTGGGAAGAGATAAACCAGCAGTGTTAATTAGTATTCTCAGAAGAATTTCTTTTCTCTAAAAAGAGCAGAGAATTAAAGAAATGGGTCATAAAATTGATAAGTTTGATTCAAGGAAGGAGCCAAAACATTTTCCTAAAGCAAACTAAGTTTAAGATGGTTGGCAGAAGCAGAACAGACCAATGTGAAGACTTCAGATCTGTGGCTTTCAAAACACTGCCCTCAACTCCAAAAATCTAAGTCTTGTATTTGATTCATGTAGGCCAATAAAGAGAAACTCTATAGGATTTCATTTGTTTGTCTTACCAAGCACAACATACTTACTGTTAAGGATAGTTAAGGGAGATATGTTCAACTGTGGAGGATAATTACTAGTCTTCAAAGTAGTATCACCAAACTAGTTTACAAAGCTCCTACTACAAATATTTCTAGATCTTTGGAGCTACCATTTTCTGGAAGTGCAGTTTGTTTTATTAATCATCTTGATCTTCAGTTGGCTAGGGTCTTTAATTTTTTATAGTTGTTTTTGTGTGTGTCTGCCTTACGTGTTAGGTTATAGTGAGCTTAGCTTTTTCCTTAATAGTTTAGGCTTATTATGGATTATCATTTGATTAACAACAGATGGTGAGAATTGCATATTTCTGGCTTTATAGTAATAAAAATGTAAGACATATATGTGTGTGTATATATACATATATATACACATACATATATATTCTAACCACAATACACACACATACATATATAGCGCTAAGGTACATAGATACATCATCTCTTCTACCTCCATCTCTATGAATTTGTGCCACTTAAAATGTACTATGAAGATAATTAAAATAAAACCTTGAGTAATTTTTAAAGTTTTTATAGAACACTGTTTCATAACATAAAAGCATGTGATACGGTTTGGGTGTGTCCTGACCCAAATCTCATCTTGAATTGTAGGTCCCACAATCCCCACGTTGTGGGAGGGACCCAGTGGGAAGTAATTGAATCATGTGGGTGGGTCTTCCCATACTTTTCTCATGACCGTGAATAAGTCTCACGAGATCTGATGGTTTTATAAGCGGGAGTTTCACTGCACACGTTCTCTCTTTCCTGCCACCGTGTAGGATGTCTCTTGCTCTTCCATCATGACTGTGAGGCCTCCCCAGCTATGTGGAACTATGAGTCCATCAAACCTCTTTTTCTTTATAAGTTACCAGTCTCAGGTCTGTCTTTATCAACAGCATAAAAATGGACTAATACAGCAGCATGAAAATGGAGTCAATCAAAATCTCTTGTAAATTAAATTATGACTAAGTAAATAATAAGCAAAAAAAAAAAAAAAAAAAACCCGACACTGAAATAAGTTATTAGAAACAAATCTATTACAACTTCTTTCTTTTATCTCTCCTCCTTATTCTGGAAAATGTAAACATGTCGAGTAAGCAGATCTCAGAGACTTTCACTCTCCTTTATTGGACAGTGGTCAAAACTTAGGAGACTTCTCTCATCCCAGGAAATCAGGAGGCAACAAAATGTTAAAGAGCCTCAGAGAAAAGGGAAGCTTTCAAAGGCAAAAAGGCGAGCACAGCACAGAAGAAGAGTTTACACAAGACGAACACGAATGACCTTCTGCTTTGAGACGAGGTTGACCGATCACTTCTTTCTAAACTCTCATAATAGATTGTAATTTCCATTTGGCTTTTACTTAATACCATGCCGTACATTAGATATTGAGATTGTCTTATGGATATAGGAAAAGGAGATTTATAGATCAGGCTAGGGAAGTTCAAATGGATTTTGATGGAGTAAGAGAATGCAGTAAAATATATTTAGAATTGAATATTGCACGATGGCATCAGAAAAGCAAACCTGTGTACACGTATGCAGACAGCCCTAAAGCTTTATGTGTGTATGTGTACACCAAAATAAGGAATTCTGTTAAATGTTTAATTTCTGTTTTCAAATTACATAGCACATTCTAATTTATGCATAAGAAAACTTAGGCAAGGAACTGTATTAACATAGATGTTATTTATCGATATTATCAATTCCAGAACAGTGTTGCTCAAGGCCACTAAGCACCTCTAGCTCTCAAGCACATTTGCCATATAGTTTGACTTTTAACTCCCACAGGTACTAAGTTCCTATGGATATGGATTGAGAAAAGGAATATAGAAAGCAGTCCTTTTTCCTACAAATTTCCAATTGTCAAAGATGGAAATAGCACTGTGTGTTGTAAAATTTTGCCTTAGAAATTAGTTCAACAAAGCTTTCATGTTAGGATTATTTTTATATCTGCTGAATGGAAGTATAGGGCTTATTAACTCCAGCAAGATTCAACACATTTTTTAAAAGAACTGTCGCTTATGGCATGTAGAAGTTTCTTGCTACTAATGAACTTGAATTGGAAAGTTCCGTGACACCAAAACATTTTCAAGCATAGTGCCTTTTATCAAAGATAAGAGAATTTAACTAGTCAAATTAATATCTATAATGGTAATTGAAAAAATCAAATGAGAAGAATTATAAGAAAAGAAGAACGACACAGAAAAATTATTAGGCTGAGTTATAATTGAATCTTCCCTGCCATTTTCTATTTTTTTTGGGGGGGGAAAGTAGGGAAAGTGCTAGAAAGAAGACAAGAGAAACTATAACTCCTTATTCATTAACAGATAATAGGGATTTTTATTCTAATTGCACATTAAATCCAATTAACCTGGAAATATTAAAATAATTGTCATTTAACTTTTAAAAGAAATCTAAAAATTAAATAAGATCTGAACAGCAGATGGTCTTGTATAACATGATTCCTTAGGGTCATCACTTGAAAAGGAAGTAGGATGGAAGTGAAGAAGGGTAAAGTGAGGAGAGGTGGATAGGAGGTGAAGGGACCCGGAGTATTGTCTTCCCTCAGTCATAAATCTCCAGGACTGGAAATGAAGTATTACTGTGTTAAACATGCTATTGAAAATATTCTCTCTGCAACACAAATATGACAAAATCCAACTTACAGGAAAGACCCACTGAGATGGTTGATTAATGATTTATTTTCATGTGACAATGTGAAGTCATATTGAGACTGGGACTTCTACGATGAGAGCATCTTATCTAAGGAAAGTCCTATCAGAAAGTAATTGATTTTCACTTGTTCAGGGAAAGAAGCTGCTCTCAGCATGAGGCCAGATCCTTCACCTCTGAGCAGATCATTATGTTCGTTATTATTTATGCCTATCTAAACTGGCAAACTTGCCCTAGGGTGTATGTGTAAAAAGGTCTTTTGTTTGCCTTAGCAAGACAGTCAGGAATCATGGTATTCAGCGCCCTGAGGATGATGAGGCCATTCACTTTGCATGACAAACCTGAAGATGAATCCTCAGAGCTAGAAGAGAAAATGCCACTCCAACTTACCTCCTGTCTGCTCCTCACCATTCACAGCACAGACACAGATATAAAATACTTCATAAGAACGAGGGAGGAGGGACTTGCGGTCTGTCCTTGGCATTAAGTCAGAAGAAGAGAAGAAAGTGTGTGTGTGTGTGTGTGTGTGTGTGTGTGTGTGTGTGTAGAGAAGGGGAGCTGGAAGGGAGTTGGTTCAGACTTAATCCTTCTGGGGGTCAACTTGCACCCAAAAGTCTTCATTGTTAGGTGTTAACTAATGTGACTAATGACTTAGAGGGTCTGGAACCAGGTCAGCAGAGCATAACTCAGACACATTAGCTTCTTTGACAACTGCTCCTTCCTGACAATGGACTCTCCTTGCTTCACTGAGGCAGCCTCACACCACACAGGTTTAGGCGGTAGAATTTTCTAAAAGCTTCTATTCGGTGACCAATCAGCACAAGAGCTCTCCTTGTTGAGAGTAAACACAGGGGCACACAAGTCCACTCTAGATACTGCAGGTTTCAGGGCAGCATCTCACCTGAACTTCTCTGTACACCGGGAGGAAGTTGTAAAGTATAGTGAGATGCTGTAATAGCAACTTTAGGCAATTTGGCGTTTTAGACAAAGAGCAATATCCAATTGTCTGGATATAACTTCCCTAACTGGATTATAGAATCCATAACTACTTACAATCCATAACTGGGAAAAGCTGAATTGCAGCTGGGGGCCATGCAATCAGAGATCAAATTGAAAGCCACCAGGACTCTGACATTTCCTCCAGCTTGGCTGCTCCTGTGTGCTGATTTCAGCCTCACCCACCGCCACCTTTGTGAGGCAGTTTCTAGACACTATTTTCCAAGCTTGATCACACAGGGAAACTGAGCTTTGTTCTCCAGGTTTTCATCCATAAACAAAAACAAAACCCAACAAAGTCTTGAGAAAGAGCTGTGATTGCCCTTGCTTCGTTTGTCGTTAGAGCAGTTTCTCACATCAGCACTATTGGGCACTAAT